>JALPQI010005991.1:0-50000 GCA_025490895.1 Thaumatotibia leucotreta | reverse complement strand
GGGGATCGGAACCGGTTTTTTATAAAAACCTCGAAATAGTTAAATATTTAAAAATGTTTTACACTTTTTATGTAGTTTTCAACATTTTATGTAATTATTAACAAGGTTTTTTTTAATTACTCCATTAACAAAAAAAATATATACCGAAGAACGAAAAAGAACGGAATTCGAAACGTTCTTTAATATGGAGAAAAAACCGTTATCCGATCGCTGCGGCACTACCGCGAACTCCGAAGTTCGCAAATTTCGGTGATTTGTCTCTGTCACTCTAATGACGACTTCGTTGGTGTGACAGAGTCATAATCCCGAAATTCCCCGAACTTCGCAGTTCGCGGTAGGCCAACTGGTTCGTACTATTACTATGCGTCGCCAAGATGGCAATTACTAACGCTCAGTAGCGTATCGTAGTTTCCTCTCTGTCACTCTTTAACCCTTAATAATTATCCCGTTACCCAAAGAGAGTACCGATACATTTTTTGCTGTGATAACATTCTCTGCCCCGTTATTTTCAAAAAGATGAAAATACGTAAAAAACCTTTTAGGCATAAAAGGCGAACTTAATGCCATGGGTCATTTTCGACTACCTAGTTAACCTTAGTCCGCTGGATGCGGGTGGCACAGGTCCGGCCATTGTGGCTGGTCCATTATATTATCTTTGGGGGAGGTCTATGTTCAGCAGTGGACGTCTTTCGGCTGATTATAATGATGATGATGATGAACCTTTAAGTGAAGCAGAGATGTCCTTTACTAGGTATTTTATATGTGAATGAATTCGTTGATGGAGTAGGGTAGTAGGTGTTAGTGATGTAGACGGATGTAGACGATGTAGGCGTGATGTTCTGATTTACTATTATTGTGTAGAAATACAATGAATAAAGAAGCGGCATTTGTATTATTTATTTTGTTTCAGCATATTTCATTGGTACATTGTTAAAGATTTATCCATTATAGTGTTTGCCATAATTCATCATTATAATATACAACTCTTTATTTTAAATTATGCACACATGAATGCACGATTAATATACATAATTTATATTATTTCGTATAAATAACCATACACGGTACAAGTCGTGATAAAAGATATGGATACAGATTTATAACAATGTATAAACAAGTGAACAACTTTGAACGGTGTTAGAAATAACGCTAGATATTTATTAATGATAGAAAATGTTCAAATAGTACAGGTTATACATATATTATATAGATATGTAGCGTAGTGCTTAGCTAAAACATCCGCAGGCGCGCATTATGTACAACAACCGAATTATACATACATAATTATACATTCACGTGGACTAATCAGTTGCAATACATGTTACATACGAATGGTTATCATTAGGAATCGCAAGCTAATTCTGGAATTATACACGGTATTTCCTGAGTCACTATAATAACCTTCCAGATACCGTAGGTATACATATCATACTGAGCAACTTTTAGTATGGAACCTACCCCGAAATAGCGAATAGGTATACATTGGTAACATTTCGTGAGAGAAAGTGTTTTATTTCACGATTTCGGCGTTGGTCCCAAACTAAAAGTTGTTCAATATGACTTATATAAGTTATATAATGATACGGTGTGTGCAAGGTTATTAGCTATCCAGGAAACACCCTGTATGTTAAAAGGTTTAAACATGACTGGGTATACCGAAGCGATTATTTAAAGGACTTAATATGAATCCCTTGTACGAAGTGAGCAATCTCGAAATAGCCTACTCGAAGCGTGCCCTCGGCGGCCAGTCACCGCTCGAGAACCAATAACATCCGACCTAAGCGCCCGTTCTTTTTAAAAAAAGTTTGGCACTAGAAAAAAAACTTCAAAGTTGTGATTATTTGTATCAATTATTGGCTGTATCAAACACAATGCTTTTAGCACTGCTTCGACTTAGTTTAAACACTATATTGCGAATATAGGATCGCTAACTTAATTCCGTATTTCCTTTTCGTGTTTTTTTTTTATAAACTTTTTCACAAGAACGGATTTAAGATTGGCTGAAAGCGATGTAAGTTTGTATTATGTAAATTCAAGACTAGACTTTTCTACGTAGTGACTGTAGTACAGACCTACCTAGTCTTAAGTTTTTTTCATTGATTTAATTATTAGTTATATTGCACAGGTACGGTTGAGGTGGGACAAATGTGCCAAACTTTTTTTCGCTTGCAACAGACACTTAAGTCGTTAACTATTTTACAATGTACAGGTAGAGTTTAAGTTTAATTTCCAACGCATGATAAACGATCTTATCCCCTTATTCATAAACGTCTCCTAACTTAGCGAGCCGATAAGTATTGTTGGTCCCTCTCGGTCTTATCAATGTCAGTAAGACAGAAAGAAACAAACGATACTTACCAGCTTGCTTGCTTGAGATAACAAGTTAGACGTTTATGAATAAGGGGGATAGTGAATAATCTAAGATATCGTTACACAAAGTCTTTTTTGCTTACCACAAATTATGACGATGCGGTTTAAAACAAAATATTAATAGCCATTTTGGAAAGTTCCGTGAAAGAGTTTACGGATGTAAAACGAGCTAGCCTTAGTTGTCAATAATATACCTATTTAGGCAAGGTTTCTTGGAATAACCACATTTAAATCCAATGATTCAACATCAATCAATAATTTTTAATATAACACAAAAGTTGCCCGCAAAGACAAACACACTATTTTTTGTACTCTATTGTGTCAATGGTGAATAGGTTACATTAAATCGACTAAACTAAAACATTTACAATCTTTCACTAAATCAATAGATCACTGACATTATTCGCGTGTCTTCCATCATATACATAGTGCATACACTACATAACCCACAGTTTTCAGCTTGGTAACCCGCTACGTCGAACATTACAGTTACACGGTAATTACTGGTAAACTTAAGTAAAACCCCCGCTTTTATGTAATATCTAGTTCACCAATGCCGACAAGCGACGTTTTTCAATTTCCTACTTTTCGAAAAGTGGCTATACGACTAATGTCAATGATCCACATCAATTCGTCGTGAATGAACACATGAAATTTGTGTTAATATTCTTAAAATAGTAAACTAATTTAACTTAAATTGTAGATCCAATAAAATATTTAGTGTAACGAATAATTTATTAACAGATCAGTCAGAATGGGTATATAGTTATTTATTATACAAGGGGGCAAAGTTGTTGTTTAACTGTCGTGCCAATATTGAGACCTGAGCTAGCGAAAGATTCCAAAATTGAGCCACGAGCGTAGCGAGTGGTTCAAAAACTGGAATCTTGAGCATTGCGAAGGTCTCAAGGCACGAGAGTTGAACAAACTTTGCCGCCAAGTGTAATACAACTTTTTTCCCCTCACTATCGCGAGGAAATATGATTACAAATCTCATCCAAATGTAAATTAACTTAAAGAAACCATTTAAAACTCAATGTCGAAACGTATCGTAGAATAGAGTTACTTCTGGAACTTAAATATAGCCAATGGCTTACAAAGTCACCCATGAGAACGACCAATTTAACATGTGAGCTCCGATTGCGCATGTTTACTACGGTCATACAGATCCACTTATACTAGGCAGTAGGGGGCTATAGGAATTAGAGCAATGTCAAATTACTTTATTCACAAGTGTGTAAAAAGCGTTTTTACCCGCTCGTATTAAACGATAAACGAGCGCTTTACGAGCTAGTGAGGGGAAAAAATGTTTACGACTTTTAATTAGCATAAACAATTTTTATACGTATATATCCTCATATTTTTTTATTTGTGATTTCACATTGCAATAATATTTACTTGATTTGATGAAAGGATGACTTTCAACGTGCCCTTTGCTACGAAACGCTACGACGTACTTCGTAGCAGAATCGACTCGTAGCTAAAGTTTATGCTATACATATTTACGAGTAAAGAACACGGAATTGCGTAGGTAGGTATGTAGTGGGTATTGTGTGTACGAGTATACAACTTCAGAAGTCTTGTCTGAATTTTCTCTTATTTTATACTATCAGAATCTGACAGTAGACCTAATTTCAAATTAAAAAGGCCCAACAAGAGTGCTGCTGTTAGTGTAACCACTACAAATGCTATTCCATGTTCTCGTTTATTTATGTGCACTGAAACGGCTGAAAGAGATTAAATGGACAATTCTTGTTGGAATAAAGCACAAAATGTAGGTAATGAATAGGATGGTTGAATAGCATATTATATGGATAATTTTAGTGTAACTTAAATACTACTACTTCTATGTTGCGGAGTGATAGATTGTTGAATTCTGTTCTAAATCTTGACAAATACAAATACATATCAGGCTTAATTTGACATTATCGAAGGAAAAACAACTTGAAGTTAGAACTCTTCGAAATTTCTTAGTGATAAATGACGCAGAATTATTAATGTAGTACAATTATTATTATTAGAATGATAAAGATGGTATCACGTCTACTATCACAGAATATTATTATTTCGAGAATATCATGGGTGCGTGCTGATGCTCGCACAAGATGTCTACTTCAGATAGTTTAAGTTTAACATGTTAACGTTGTTACACTAACTTCAAAAATATGCTGGAATTACTATAATAATGCTGGTATCACTTGATGCACTTGAATATGATAAATTTATAATTATTTTCTGGCAGTTTCATTCTTTAAGGCCCGGGCCGTAAACTTCCATTCGGTTCCGTTTGAACGAAACCCTGAACTGAATTTGTTCGTATGCTTTCTTTGTGACGTCGCATATGAATTGCCCAGCCCTGTCTTGTGGTGCGCTTACGAATATGCTTGAAGAGCTGTGGCTGATATACACGACACATAAATGACGTGATGGGCGGCTGTATGCCGCTGCCGTAGCTCGTCAAGCATGTGAACGGGTCCACCGATGTCGCCTGCAGCCAACTCGCAGCATCCTCAAAGTCTTTTCAATACAGTTCTTGGTCAGAAGGACGGTTGCAACAGGACATCTTCGCAATTTTGTATATTATTTTACCCGAAACAGACTAGGTAAGTACTTCAAACAATTTATGTAAAAAGAGACTTTTAAGGTTTAATTCCTGTTTGTAAATAAGGATAACTCACAGCTAGCGATCGTAAACGTAACGTAGAAAATCACAACAACTATGCCACGAGGACTGTAAAGTAACAACTAGACAATAACTTCATTATAATTTCATATCTATACATACGACAATATGCAGTTACAATGCTATAATGTGTAAACAATTTATATAATCTAACAGACGGGCAAGAAGTCCGAGAGATAGAAAACGTACACGACTAACTCGAGGCGGAGGACTCCACCCCGACCGGGGAGAGGTAACTATCGAGACAGCACTAATATTGAATATTCACTAGACTGTGCGTTTATTGAATTCATTTAATATTTACATTTCTTACAGTACTCTCGTCGGCGCTCAGCGCGCCGTTCGGTCAGGGCGCGACGGTACCGAGCGCGGGCCCGCGGCGCTCAGGCGGCGCCGAGGGGCCCGGGCCGCCGCCATTATTTGCCGCCCAGCCCGAACTTCATGAAGATCAGCTCCTTCCCCTTGCTGAGGATATCGCCGCCGGGGGCCGTCATCTCGGTGAACTTCTGCATGAGGTTGGGCTGGGAGGTGGGCGGCAGCTGCTGCGCGGGCGTCGGGAGCGGCTGCGCGGCGGGCTGCGGCACGACGGCGGGACCGGCGCGGCGCGCGGGCGACGCGGCGGCGGGTGGCGCGGCGGGGCTGCCCAGCGAGCCCAGCGTGCCCAGCGTGCCCAACGTGCCGGCGGCGGGCGACTGCACGGGCGTGCCGACGTTACCAGCGCTCGTGCGCGCGATCGTGCTCGCCGGCTGCGGCGCGCTCACCGCGCCTCTCGGCCTCGCCTGCTGCATCCCACCACATTACTCACGAGCGACAGTAGATCGCGAGTGCTGTTAGCGACGGTCTCTTAAGGCCTGGCCGCGACATTGGTCTAAAGCGACCGGCTTAGCGGAAAACTATCCATATCGGCATCTCGCTCCAACGTATGGATTCGCTAGCCGCTGGTCGCCTTAGACCAAAATCGTGGCCAGGCCTTTATGGGCATTGAAAACTGTTCCATCTTTTCTTTGATATATATTTTCTGAATGCAAAGGAACAAGGCAGATCGAAACTTTTCAATGGCAAGAGACCGTCGTATGCATTTTGAGTGACGACAAAAAATAATTGCCTGTAATACACGGCAAGTGTGATCTAAGCGTGATATGCAATACCTAACAGCAATACACTTTGTCGTTCGTTACTAGTTTCAATATCGGCCTATTGTATACCGAGCATTCGACTGATGTATGTTAATTCGAAATTATAGTAGGTAAGGCAAGTCGACAAAACGTATCGCTGATACCTATTTAATTGCAAATATTTTTGTGAACAACTAATAACCTATTCGTTGAACTATATGTATTTAGTTTTATTATCATTAAATATTTATCAATACATTTTTAAGAAATTTATATTCAATATAAAACCGATCGTTTCATCAATTGAGTTTTTTTATCATGCAGCATTAATGCCTAAGTGATAATTTTTAACATTTCTAAATAATTTTACTTCAAAAATACTTACAGTTATACTAGTATACTCAAATATATTATATAAAAAAGAAAAAAAAGGTGCAATAATTTAAATCATGCATGCCATTCAAGAAAGCCAGTGAGAGAAGCCGAGAGGAAAATGTTATTTCTTGGATGAACAACTTTAATATTAAATGTTCATTCCTTTACAATATTATTGGGAAAATATTAAGAGAGTGTCGTTAAAACTGTAGTTACATTCTTATCATGCTTTGATTAACTACAACATAAAGCGTTTGAAGATAAGTGCAATGCGATTACTTCACTGTTTGTAGTTATTGTTACGTCTTTTCGTCTTCTAGTATCAAAAATACTGACAAAGTGTCTTGTATTTTTAGATAGTCATATCTCGATGAGACAGGAAATAAGAGAACTCTGTAATCACTCCCAGCTCATCTTATTCGTGATATTACGTACCTAATAATCGCATAGCTCTTGAAGTATCACACTTACAGGCCTCTGAGAGATTGTCATTGCAATACGGTGGTGAATGGTCTATGGTATATCTGATGTGAGTGAAGTATACGCCAGTGTCAGTTTGTACTAGTCGCTGTATGGTGGCCAGTATGGCATGATGCTAGTGATGCTCGGCAATGCCACAAGAGCGGTGGCGTCGGACTATCAGACTCTACCAACCGCCCCAAGATACACTGAGCGTTACAATGAATCGCAAGGTAAACATATACAAATCAACAAAATAATGAAGAAAAGAAAATAGTGACAAATAAACATAGAGAGATGAAGTGACAGTTTAACAAAAACGACTAGAATCGTTGCATAGTATATTTGAAACAGTATTGTTGTGGGTCGATTATATACCGTATTATTTTTACCTGAGAATTCACCTGTTCTGGATTACTGGCGCAAGTGTTGTGGTCTAACTGAGAAGGGGGAAGAGGGCAGGCATCTAGCAAACAGACAATACACACAACATATATAGTGACCACAGACAACCACTTGAATCTTGGATCACACCTCACGCACGTCGTGACTTCTGTGCTGAGTATGTTGCGTGTATTAGTTCAGAGCCTACCCACTCTCGCGGGTCTAACGAGTCTGACTCGGCCGGGTTGAACGTGAAAACAAAAACAGAAACAGGACAGAGAGTTGGATAGATAACGGAGACAAAAATAATATAAGGTGTCCTTAAACGCTGTGACGAGAACACTGTATTGAAGTATTAGTTTGCTCCCGATTATGTGTACAGAATGGGATTTAAAAGGCTTGTTAGTTATGGCAGTTATGGTAAATCCGAGTGAATCCAGAACGTTCTTTGAACGATGTTTGTGACTGTGTAATCCAAGATAGTGTTAATTAGCAAAGTGTACACCAAGAGTCTTTGTGCTCCGTAGATTGCAACCGGACTCGCGTTGTACAAAACATCCCGTTTGATTTTAAAATTTAGTACTTATTAAGTATATCAGACATAGGTATAATTAATTAACCTTTCATTACAGCTCAGATATATAAAGATTAAAATTTTACAGATTCATTAAAATTATTAATCAACAATATGATATGACATATGGCAAATAGTTATTCCTATGTAGAACCGCGAACACTAAGTCTTGATCACACCTTTCGTGCCTTTACTATTAAAATGGTCAGGGCAAGGTCTCACTCGCACGCTCCATCGGTGTGATCAGGACAAAAGGGATGAACGGAACGTAATCTCAAGACTGAACTGACCCGCCAGTGCAAGTCCCGTCGCAATCGCAACACCGTGTACAGGAAAGATGATAGAGGGTACCAGAGCGAAATAGCTAGCGTCTCTCAGTAGTCACATAGCAAGTCCAAGGTGCAAACATGAAACACTCAAAGCTCTCAGTGATCTGAACCGAACCTAATCGTCATCACTGAACTTACCAAACTTTTGTTTTTATTATCTTTATACAGCTAACAGGGAGAGTAACTAGGACAGCGAATATTGAAAAGCCGGTCGCGGCTAGGGTTACCATCGGGAAGTCGAAGGGATAGGCGAGAAAGGACGCGGGAACCTTGGCCGTTCTAATAATCCCATACCCCTCATTTATTTAAATTTTGGACACTTTATGTTCTTGTGAGTTTATCTTCTTTCGATCGTAATATAAAAAAAATCCTCCTGAAGATTCTATATCTAGGTACATTTCTTGTATCGTACCAAAATTGTGTTACGATACTTACCATACCGCAAAGATTATAGAAAACAATAATGCTTACGCAATAAAATGAAGTGAATACTGAATAGGGGTCATTTTCATATTACCATCGAAGGAACTTATAACGGGAATAAAATAACATAATATATCCAAAGTGCAAAAAAGTGGAGGGTACGGTTTAGAACGGCCCACCTATATCACCGTGTTACGATGCGAGCCTCGGGTCCACCTGTGGCCTTTGACAGCATTCCTCAGGTGTAGGTAACCCTAGTCGCGGCTCTACACAGTACAAAGAGAGAATGGTACCTTTCCTCTGGTTGCGGGGTGCGGGGGCCACGTTGTCGCGGGGGGGCGGGGGCGGCCCGCGCGCGCCCGGGCCCGGCGCCGCGCCGCCCCCCCGCCCGCGCATCGCCGCCCCGCGGGTTCCACCCACAGCGCCTGCCGAATACAACTCATTTTATTTAAACTGTCTTCTATAGCCAAAACAGTAAAAAAGTTGACAGGGAAGATATTGGCTCAAACTGTGTAACCAACCTCGACCAGCCCTTCGTACGTACTCGTAGTCGCTACATACGAAGTCTTACATGCTCGGTCTGTAGAAGCCGCCTTCAAGCCGTTGATGGCCCAAACGGCTTTGTCGAAACTGTCCGGTGTTTGTAAAAATACTGGTCCTAACGTTGGCAAGGGCACTGCTGGGTATGAGCCTAAGAGTAACTGTCGTTCAGATTAATTATTGCTCAAACCTTCTGCTTCAGCGAAGAAGTTGCTGGTTGCTGACGTGACTGCTTACATTGTCTTCGGAGAGAAAGCTTCTGTGCACTAGCTGATGTAAAATATGTGTGGCACAAAACTTGTCGAGGGTGCCCGCGTACCTACTCCCTCCTCGGCCTCGGCGAAGTTGCCGGGCACGAGGCTGCCAACGTTGTGTTCGAAGAGAAACCCGCTGCTGGGCACTAATTACTGTAGAACATATGTTTAGCAAAAACCTTGTCCAGGTTGGCTGGCGTCTGCGTATTCTCGTTTGCCTCGGCGAAGTTGCTGGCCACGAGGCTGCCTACGTTGTCTTCTGGGCACTAGCCGATGTAAAACACGTGTGTGCTTCAGCGAAACGCTACGCACGGTTGTTTATATTGCCTTCGGAGAGAAAGCTGCTGGGCGCTAGTACCACTAAGTCGTTGTAAATCGTGTGTGGCACAAACCTTGTCCAGGCTGGCTGGCGCCGCCGTACTGGTCGTTGGCTTCAGCAAGGAAGTTGCTGGGCACGAGGCCGCGCACGCCGTCTATCTCCGCCATGTAAAAGCCATCGTCGTCCATTTCGCCGTACACGTGAATTATCTGCCCCGTGTGGAAACTTAGCTCCGCCTGGAAAAGTAAATTGTTGGGTTAGTTTTCAATAGATACAATCATGGGACAATCTTACTCAAATGGACCTATACTCGTATACTTAGTTTAACGGTAAGCTCTCAGCTTGCGTTGTGAGACTTGGGTACTAAGCGACATAAATGATTGAAAGATTCAACATTATGTAAGGTATATCCTTAAATACGCTCAAAAATCTGGAATTGAGTTCGAGTCGTTTTGACTTCCAGCGTTGGTGAAATTAGTATTTTTTCTTTGATATGACATCCAATATTTGTAATCATTAAAAACACAGAAAACAACCAGACCCTGATCAGTGACCAAGGAAAAAATGTATATTAGTGATAATTGTGATACGTAAATGCACAAATAAATTTACTTATCCTGTGATAGTGACTTCCTCCGTCGGTCCGGAAATATTTCCTACCTGGGGGGCTACCATGATCTCTTAAATGCCATTCAGTTTAGGTTCGGCTTGTCAGTTTTTGACAGTTATTCTATGGAACTGACACATCGCGATTCAGATTAGGTCCTAAATTGAATCGTATTAGTAGATCGTGGTAGCCCGCCTGGAACGTCTAGCTTCGTAGGAAAAGGCAAGCTAACAAAAGAGTTGTAAATAGGGAAACTAGGTAGGACATCGACATAATATTTGTTATACTCCACTTTATTTTTGTCTTTTTCTATATTTCATTTTATAATTTGAAGTACCACAATTTCGATAATCAGACCAATTAAAAATGTTTCTAAGCCTCGAGTTACATTACATAATCATAATCATACTCACATTGGCTTCGGCATTGGGGCTCAGCTTATATGGGTCGTAGGTGACCCGCTCGACCATGAGTCGCACAGCTAGGCTCGCGTATAAGTTCGTCTAACGGCTGTCCAGATCCGGTCTACCAAATTCTACCTCTACTTATACACAAAACATAACTCACATAGTTGCCACTTACATCAGCATCCACATTGGGGCTCAGCTCCTGCGGGTCGTAGTCAAACAACGCGACCATTCGCCGCACAGGCTGGTTTGCGTATGAGTCCGTCCAACGGTCGCGTGGCTTGCTGCTGGCCGCCTGTCCTGCGTCTGCCTCCGACACCTCAACCACCATGTTGTGCGGCACGTAACCTCGCCGGCCGCGGCACTCGCCCCAGAAGAAACCGTCGGCGTCCTTATCTCCCCACACCTGTGTAATCAGTCAAATTGATTGTTTATTTTAGTACAGTCGTCTTCTTTACATATGTCGTCAGGTATTCGTAACAAACTTCATGTTTTCTTCATCGGTTTATGTAATCTACTTATTTAACAGAGGTTATAAAACTATTAGAGGAGTACCATACCTTAATGATGTCTCCATCACTAAACGGCAATTCTTCATCGCAGCTCTCCGGGTTAGGGCTCATGGTTGCTGGATCGTAGTCGAAGAGTGCCATGAAGAATCGACTCCGTTTGGACTGCGGGTGCTGCTGCGGGTGGCGCGGGGCAGTGCCCCTAGGCCCCTGTGGGACTCCCCCGCGCGGCCCGTACGCGCCCTGCTGTCCTTGTTGTTGCTGCTGTGGACGCGATCACACGTTACATTCAGACCAATCCCGTGACAGCCAGCAGGGAAGTGGGCAAAGGAAGTATGTAAAAGCCTTATCGAAACAAAAAAACCCCATGGCATTCGGGGAAGGATGATCTCGTTCACACGTTAAAATGCTCTCTGAAGGTACCAGGCAGTGTGAACAAGCTCTCTCCTTTGCAAAATTTTTGGCAAATAAATAAGTATTGTAAGTTAGGGTAATATCAGGAGCGGGAAAGTGTGGAACCCGTGACTGCACAGGACATTTAACGACGTTTTCCGAACTCCCCCGCTCCAGACCTTGCCCCAACTTACCTTAATTGTTTTTATACTCTCGCTGCCAACTTCCCTGCTGGCTGCCGCGAAAGTGAGCTGAAGAAATTGTTCCCTAAAAGACAAGCATTAGAGGTTCATCGCAAAATGCAAGCAGAACTGTTTAATAAGACTCGAGTTGTAATAAGGTCAGAAAAGTACAAGTTGAAAAATTAACTACAAATAGGTACATCATGCCTCAATATGATGAAGAAAAATTTAAAGGTTGGTTTCCAAAAGCTGATCGGGACAGTTAAAGATGAAGTTAGTAATGATTAGGAAGGTCAAAGAACCTGATGGGGGTTAGGAGGGCGGCCCCTCTCGTGGTGGTTCCTCGGCGGGGGTTGGTTGTAGGGCGGCATGGGGCCGGCGGCGGGCGCCGGGGCGCCGGGGTACGGAGGCTGGCTACTTGGGTACTGGCCGGCTTGCTGTGGTTGATAGGGGGGTTGCTGCGTGCCATGGTAGGCTTGTGTATTCGGGTACGGCTGACCCGATTGCTGCTGCGACGCTTGCGCTGGTTGGGACGGTTGCTGCTGACGTCCGTACGAACCAACACATTAATAAGGTTAGATTTTCCATAACAAAGCCAATAGCAATAGTTCAAGCTCATAGCCACAAAAATCCTTCATCGGCTGTATGCGTCAAGCGATAAAAACGTTACCTTCTCCTCGGGCCATAAATAGTAAAAGACATTCCGTTGTAGCTCTATTCAACCCCCATGCACAACGAAAGCTAGCGTGCAGCGCTTACACTTGAACCAATCATTCAATAGCAGACAATACATTAAGTTAGTCGATTTTAATTCAGAAGTGCTTGACAATAAATGCGTTTTAACGGTTAAACATATAAATAGACTCGTCCGGAATCCGTCAGTTAAGTATAACGTAATTGAGTTTAGCACCCCGCCTAAATCTTTAAGTTAACATTGATAGGTTGAGTGTGGTGGTGTGTGACGGGAGGTGTGAGTCGAGTGTCGCGTCGAAGCCAAGACAACATGCAGGAACAACCATACAAGACGGCGCGCATGCTCGAGTGAATGATCTGTATCGAGTGCTGTGGGTGTCAAGGTTCTGGACTGGCCTATACGAGCGTCGGCCGGGCCTCGTGGAGTGCTAGTGTCACCCTGCGTGTCGGACGTCGGACATTGAGGACGTACAGTTACAAGTGAAGATGACAACACAGATACACCGAAAAGTGGAAACTCGTGATTGGGATAAATTCCGCAAAAAGTTGAAATTGAGAGAGCTTGTGAAAGGTGAGCACATCGATGACAGCTAGGAGAGATCGCAGACCTGCTGACGGCGGCGCTCGTCGTCCTCACTACCCAGCTCCGCTGCTCCCTCTTTAGTGATTTCGATGGCCGGTATCCCCGATTGCTGATACCACACGGTCATTCAATATTTAGCATAGAACAAATTCACTCTCAAACAGGATAAAAGAATATCAAATTAAATGTTTTATGGATACAAGTGCTGACGGGATGGTCCATGTTGATGGCGGATGGAAACAAAAACTTGATGGCGTTGCTCGTGATCGTCACATGGAGCTAGTAGCGTCAACACGTTTGATATTATACTTATATTAGGACAACATGAAGCAGTTTCACTGACGCGTGTCTACAGTAGGTGGTGTACAGACACTACGAGTAGAGCAAGTGAAGCCGTTCAGGAAGCGAAGTGGAAAGTGGAAGATCTTTGCCGTAGAAGCGACTTCTCCAATATCGGACGTAAATTGCTAAAGCTACCTTTTCTTTGATTATTTTATTACATTTCCTGTTATCCTCTTGTGTTATTTAACGCCGAGTATTTGATTGCAGTGATATATTTTGATGTGTTTATGAGTTGGGATTGATAGTATGAGTATGATTGATGTTAACTGTTATTATAGTATCTATAAGTACATAAGTTATAGTATCTATAACCTACAAATTTAAGAGCATTTCATGACTAATACAAAGTAGAGTTTAAGAATGATTGTCATGACATATTGTATATACTTGGGGTAATGTATATTTTATCCCTCTATGAATCTATTAAAACTTCTAGTATAAAATCATTCACTGAAATATTGAGGAGAAAGTTAAAGTTTCCATATAAACATAACTAATGTAGGCGTAATAAATATGTCTCTGTTTTCTACAATCTTGTCTCGTCTACTTTTAATGTGAATATAATATAGAAGCAGGTAAATATTTATTTCATATGCTGATTATATGACTACTTTAGTATGTATATTACGATACTATTTGAAAACGGGCACACTGTGTAAGTTGATAACCAAATAATATTAGAACTCATTACGTAACTAATAACTCAAACAAAAGGCACTCTCAAAAACAAACTCATTCTAAACAAATCAAACAGGTGAATAAGAATGTTAGAAAGAAACAAAAGAAGATATTTGAAAAGACGTGTTAAAATTCCTTACCGAAGGGGTTATTTTGTCGAATATACTCTTTAGGAGGCCTGTGCCGAATCCACTCGCGGGCTACGGAAAGGTGTAACAGTTATGTGAGAGAGCGAGGTTAGGTTAGACTATAGGTGACATGATTCTATCATGAGCTTCATGGATGGTCTGTCTGTGTCACAAAGTACAAGCTCTTTAACTGTTCTAGGTAGGTATATTTGTAAGGTGTCGTGCGTTGTATCGGGTATCGGCCAATAGCACTAGGACTACTACTGATCTAGTCGCAAGCAGTAGGTATGCATTTAATTTTGAACGTTCGAGCCGAGTGCATAGCTATCGATGTCGCGCGTGGTGGTGTCGCGTTGCGCCCGCGCCGGCGCCGCGCGGAGACTACACGGACCGGAGATGCCAGCGACAGAACCACAGGAGATAGTATAAAGAGTGCAGTTTGCAACACTGATGTCACGTGACAAACCGTCCCAGACCAACTATTAGCGGGCCAGGAAAATATCAACATCAAAGAAACAGTTTTCACCAGGACCGTTTGTCACGTTAGAAGAGAGCATATATGACATTGATAATTATAATGATAGCTAAAGACACAGACGAAGAAGATCCTCAGAGATAAAATCAAAATATGAAGCTCATTTACATACTTGACCAAGATCAATTAAAGAAAATGTACTGGCGAACTCAAATACGAAGGTACACACAAAATATAATACAACACTAATTTGCAAACCAATGTAGACAAGGTGCCGTGACAACGAACATTTAGTTACAAGTTAATGAACACATTTAGCGTTAATAGTGATTCTAGGGGGCATTTTATTAAATACTTAAATATCCAGAGAGATATAGGCATAGATAGAGGTTTATGTTGTTTCCAAGTGTATCAAGAGTTTTTTTGTAATACTGGTAAGTTAGTTCATCTATGATCAGTTTCAATATTTTTCAATTTAGTAAAGGATTAAAAGGTCACCTGAGCGGCGTGGGGGTCGTGTCGGTTGGCCGAGGGGAATATCTCCTTATCCGAGAGGTTCTCGTCGTGCTCCAGCACTTGCTGATGCTGCTGGTAAGGCTGCGGGCGTTGCTGGCCACGGAAACCTTGTTGCTGCCCCGGGGGCATGGGCCCCATGGGACCCATAGGGCCCCGAGGGCCACGGTTTACGACCCCACGCAACACCGCAGGCGGGATCGGCGTCGGTGCGCTGTCTCCCGACTGACTGTCGCGAGACTTTGTACGAACCTGGAAATAACAAAAATAAGGTAACAAAAACGGTCTATTCACCGTGGTCTCAGTGCAGGTTTACATGATTTTAAAATATTTGTCTTTAATAACAAGTGCTTTTTCAGTAGATATAATTAGTTAGGTAGGTAAGTAAGTTAAAAGTGGATAAAATATTGCCAAAACGTAGCGTCCGGTAAGCCATAAAGCTACATCGAACCGTACTCACTGTGACACATTTGGGATTGAGGCCGATTAGCTTTCCGATGTCGATGAGCGCGTGATCGCCGGTAGGGGAGTCGACGTCCGTCACCTTCTTGCCGTCCGCGTAGACAGCGTACCCCGTGACGGGCCCGGACGCGGGCGGGCGCAGCACGGGCTGCCAAGTCACCAGCAGCGTGCCGTCCTGCGGGCCCGCTTCCACCTGCGACACCGCACCAATCACCACCAACAATCCAGCCGAATATTCCTCATGCTAGCCAATTGGGTTTTGACAATATTTCTATCGCATGACCAGCTTCGAACACATCAAGCCACATCGACGGAAGAGACAGAGGCGGGGGCGCTAGGCTAAACGACACAGGGAAGGAGCCATCGACTGAATTTTGTAGGTGAGCTGGATTTATGGTTGCGATTGACGCGACATCCTCGAAACGGTCGGGCGTGCTGTGTGCTTTGAGGTTGTGTTATTATTTGAAAGAAATAGGGTCGTGTTAGTTTCCGTGTATAAGTATATAAATATCTTGTCCATCACACACTTTGTGGAGCGTTGGAAGCTGTCTTATGTTAGTGCGTGTGTGCACTTGAAATTGTTATTGTCCATAGCCCACATCATGTTTTGGAATGCCCGAAATGAATACATACAATTACATACAAATAAGTTACAATATCAGCGAGCGGGGAATGTGTGTGTACATAAATTTGGGTTAAAGCATGCTTGGTACACTTCATGCCAGTGGCGAGTCGTGGGTACACGTACCATGATCTCGGCGGGCGGGTCGGGAAGGCCCTTAGGCAGCGTTCGGAAGTCCGTGTAGGCGCCAGGGGCCTCTTCTATAGGAATACCAGATGGCGGGCCGGCCCGTAAGTGTTTTGCTCGGACCGTTACTCTGTATTGGGTGCTTGGTGACAAACCGGTGATCGTGTGGCGGTACACGCCGGGCTTTACCGTCCGAACCTGTGAACCATGGTTAATCAATTATATAGGTAACATGTTTTTTTATGTAAGCAAAATATGAGTCGTATCGTTGTATCGAGTATCGGGTTAATATAAAAAAGTTGGATTATGTTATGTATTTTAAATATTCCAATATCGATACATGACAACCTACAGAAGCTAGTAAAGCTGCATGGTCGTCGGAAGACATGTTCATTGTTCACGGATTGTCGTAATTGGAGACTATAAAAAGGACAAACCTCAACATTATTAACGCAAACGACGTGCTGATGGTTCGAGTTAGCCGGCAGCCAGGAGATGACAGCCTGGGAGCAGGTGACGCCGCTGGCGCGGACGCACGTGGGGCCCATGTTGGCGGTGTCCCGCCCGATGACCATGGTGCACGCGGCGTCGCGCGACGTGCGCCGAGTCACCGTCACTGAACGCACACTGATCCGATGCGGCTAGCGAAAGAAAATATTCGATCATCCATAGAAATTATATCGCGCCTTTAGTGACATGATTTGGCGGACTCATCGTATAAATCGTTTCTATAAGGAAGCTTTTAAGCGTAAAGCACCACTGTGTCAATTAGGCACTAAAATGGCATGAATTAATTCGGAAATATTTTTTATCAACTAACGACTAAGGCACGATTTGGCGTTGAGTTAAAAGCAGCTTAAATTCTAATAGCAGACGGGACGGAATGCCTATCTTTTGAACGTTTAGGTTCCCTAGCTTAATTCAGGGTTAAGCCGAACCCTCTAACCCGAAGTTAAAGAGTTAATGTCAAAAATGTATGGCCTTAACCACTTAATGCCGTGTTAGTTGGTTAATAATCCTTGACTGTCACATTTAAAATTAATCAATTATATGTATTAATCAATGTTAAAAATCTCGTTATAGCACTTACTTATTTATTTCAACAAATGCCTAAAAGGTGAAAGTTCCGAAGCATATTTATTCTACTTTTTTCACAAAAATGTTCCGACCATAAAAATTTTACACGTATAGGTATATCGAATTGTGATGTGAACGTGTAGTTCAGGACTATGAACGAATATTATCTTGAAAGTTCACGGAGCCTACATCATTACTATCATTAGTAATAACTTCACTGGCTTAAAAGCTTTACCTACTATATAAAAGAATAAGTAAGTATACTATGATCTTTAAAATTCTCTTAAGTATTGAAATTAAATTTCAACAATGTTAGGAATTAATAAAGTAACTGTAAATCGGCGAGTAACTACTAACATAGTCAAAAATCATCATATTCATCATGGTATTGTCAAACAATGTGATCTTACGTATTAAATGTGTCCTATGTCTACTATCCTAAATACTCGAACCTACTAAACCTACTATGATGTTTGAAACAGAGTATCTACCTATAGCAACTTGAAGATAGTCTAGAAGCAAAACACACTGTACTTACATAAAACCAATCTACGAGACTAATCGTTGAATAGTTAGAATATTAAATTACGTAGATATTTACTTGAGGCTACTCGATTTTTACTGATTATTTTGATTAGTCACAGATATACAGTGATTTCTATTGAATTGATCATATGAATATTGCCATTGATTTCTGATTCAAAAATGCATCGACGTAGTCTTAAGTAAGTATATGAGTATCCTCAGGGTTTGAAATTACCGCATTTGTAAGGCGAGCAATTCCAATTTACGTTAACAACTCTGAGTAATATAACAGAAAGGCCTATGGTAACTAGTAATTAGGCTTAGGACTTTTCATAGCATATCGTGGTTCTAAAATCCTTGGAGCCGCTATGTGTAAAGTTTTCGAAGTCAAAGTCAAAGTATATTGTAATATAAAATATAATGATTTATACCTACTGTCACATCGTTACTGAGTTAATTTAAATCGAACGTAATTAATTTTAATAATCGAACTTGATTTCATAAAAAGTGCATACGAAATTTAGTTACCTTACAAAAAAACACATAAATTTATTATCACTAACTTTTACCTGCAGATGTGTGATGTACGTGATAAAAAAAATCAAGCTTTCAATATAAATGTACTTGATGCCACTCATAGTACGGGTCCTTAAATGAAAATACGGTCCCATCGTGAAGAAAGCATGAAACTTGGCATGAAGGTAGCTGTCATATATGTGCTTCAATTAAGATATGGAAGCACGTTAACAAATAATGTTTTCTCCCCCCCCCCCCACCCCATATCCTCCATATCTCCCGAATTCCGGTTTTTCGAATTTTCTACGAAAACTATAAGACTGAGGAGTTTACTCTTCAGGGACCAAATCATCGTCACTAAATTACCTACAAAACGATACTACATTATACAGTGGTAAGATTAATATATTTCTGTCTACAGCCACCAGACATATTATGGAATTGTAAAAAAAAGGCAATTTTTTTTTGTCTTGCTCCATTTGTAAGATAACGACAAAAGAGGTGATAAAATAGGCTAGAATGTTAGATACCTTATACATTGAGCTACAAAATGACACCTATTTTGTAGTCGTAGAAGCATTACTTCCAGAGTTACAGCTTACCGCGTCTGAATCAAGTACTCGTTTTTTTACCTTTTTACAATACCACCTTTCTGTTAATTTTGTTTTGCTGAGATTTAGAGGTAAGGGTTTCAATAATTAAAAATACAGTCACATACACAGTGAAAATTATATATATTATTTATTTTAATGTATATCACAGGAATCTCCTCCACACTTACAGAGACCAGTACAGGGAAGGCCCGACTTCCTACAACTGCATCGTCCTTTAATGCAGCTGCGGCATGAACATTTCGTCAATTCCTTAACAGATGCGGACGTTTCTTTGGTTGTACTCCAAAATGGCATCCAAATACCGCCTTCTTTCATCCAACCCCAGTTTTCGAAGTTCGGATATTCAGGATTTGGTATCAGACTTTGACCCCAGATCAATCCTGCTTGCAAATAAGCACGTTTTGCATGCTGTTCAAGAGCACCAAGTGTTGGTGGCAGCCTGTCCATTGCCCGTCCCTTGATAAATAACGCTTTTCTAGCTTGGTTTATGTCTTCTATATCGCTAGTTTTGTCGTAAGTCAGAATGACATACCTTGCCAAAGCATCCAATTGATGGATTTCAATTTCATTTTGAGGTCGTGAAAAGGTTTCAAATACTCTGGTAACTTCAGGGAAGGAATTCCAAGTTTTCCAAAAGGACTTCTTACCCTTTCCACAAAATCCAGATACTGTATCACACCCTGTAAATGCGTGAAAAAATAAAATGCCACTGCATTTTTCTGAGCCGAGTTCATTCACAAGTTGGTGAATAGCAATAGTACGTAAAGCTTTCCCTGTTCCGAATGATATCCAACATTTGCTCAAACCCATTTCTTTTAGTCCGCGGTATAAGGCAATAGCTACAACAACCACATCTGTGTCAACCGTTCTAATTAATATTTCTGTGTGGCCATGCTGCACGGCATGCGAAACATGAAGGAAGAGTCTGGTATCAGCTTCTTCTTGTTTTGACTTTAGGGAGGACGTATCTACGGTGGCATCGTTACACAAAACTTGTTCCCCTTTGGTTGCAACAATCGTTTTCGCATGTTGGACCTGCTGAAGCCCGTCAGCCAGGAAGTTGAAAAGTTCTACTTTGTTCTGTGAAGAACGAAGAAATTGTTGCCAGTTTTTTGGAAGTTTACCTGCTGGTGTGACTTTTTGACGAAATCCAGTACCCCTCTTCTCCCGTGTATGATTCTTGAGACTGTCTTCATAATATGCATCAAAAACGACATCAACTCGATTTCCATTCTGGTTCGAAACATAATTAATAAATGTTTTGCGATAATCGTCAAATGTAACGTTAGTGCCCGGTCTTATCATTTGAACTATAGCAGGCCCATCAAGAAACGATGAAGTGCAGTCTACGGGATCTACGTTAAATGACTCGGTTGACTCGGTGACAGTTCTTTCATGTTCCTCTTCATCTTCTTTGTCTTCATATTTGTCTTCAAAGCATTTCAGTAGTTCCGATTTTGCCACGTATCTTATATTCCCTGTCTCAGAGAGGGACGGAGGAAACGGTTGGTTTTCATGTTTGAAAAAGTCATCTATATCCCCTTGCCTATGCTGACAGGCGATATACAGTTTTGAGAATAAGGCGGCGTCGCTTTTTGCTATCGACAGTTTAGTGGCTTGTTTGGATTTACAAGAAGCTGTACCTTCAAATATTTTGATATTGTTTCTCTTGATAGGGTCGAAGATAGAAACATTATTTGAAATAATCCGTTGTTCCACAAATTTAGTGTACTGTGTATTTCCAAGACTTGCTAATGATCGCATTTGTGCTTCTCCATCTTTTTCAACTATAATCTGAGTGTCTACAGTCTGTAATTTATCATTCAATAGTAGGTTATCATTCTCCGTAAGTGTCAAGATAAGAGCTTCAACATGTTTCTGGAACCTTTTTTGGTGGCTCTTTGATTCTTCGTGGTGAATTTTTTCAATATTGTCTTCATTTTCACTCTGATTGTCATGTGATGTCTCGTATTCTCTCAGCAGAGAAGCTATCTCGGGCCCAGCAATCATCCAGCGTCTTAACGCAGCTGCATCTTCTGTAAGTCCCACTGCTCCTCCTGTACTCTTTACTAATTTGTTTTCCTGTTCGTGGCTTTGGTCAAGTGCAATCGAGGAAAAACGAGCATTGGACTTCTTGACTGTAAATTTTCCAGAACAGAATGCATGGTATACCTCAGGGGCAACAATTGGCAGTACTTCCATATCACGAATATGCACTGATATCCATCGAGCATAATTAGTATGATCAATAGCGAAAAACCATGGAGCCATTGACTTTAAGGCCCGAAGGTATAGGTCAAAGTTGGATGAACGGATAGAGCGCACAAAAGTAGCTCTCAACACTTCTAAACTGAGAATCATATTCCAGAAGTGAAACGCTGCGGAATCGATCGATTGTTGTTGTTTCCATTTCTCAAAGTCAGTGTGCGTTTCTGGGTTTTCGATTTTGTATGTGTCATAGGCGCGCACAGAAAGAATATGTAATGCAGCAGAGAGTACTTCGTGAACGTATCGGGCACGTCTCGGATGCGAGGCTTTTAAAAATGACTGAGCCTTTCCCTCGCCACACACTTCAGCACGTGTCAAAGCTGATGTTATTCCAGATTTTGTTAATAAATCCCCAATCAACGTCATAAAGTTCATTTCTATGTGAAAAGCACCCATCATCAGAACAATGTCTTTTTCTCCAAACTGCTCCTGATTGTTCCATTGGAAGATCTTTGCAAGAGCGTATAGTGGTTGATCCATAGTAATGACTGTTGCTTGATTTGGGTTTAAAGACGTAATGGTTTTTTGCACGTTATTAATGATATGTTTGACAACAGCTATTGAATGTGAAGGATCTGGCAGAAGGGGCAAAAGTACAGAACGCGACAATACTTTTTGTTCGCTTGGCTGCTGACTTGCGTGATAGGCAGCCCATGAAATAGATTCTGGGTTTTGTTCTGTTCTATCTATAGTATCTCGAACTTGCTCAAGCCATGCCTCTTCAAGCCGTTTTTCAGCATTCAGATCTATAGTCAGATCAATCAAACTATTTTCAGGAATGGGAGGAATCCTTGGTTCCTTTTCCTTGAGACTGAAAGGAGCAACTTCAGTGTAAAAAGTTGGTAATGGTTTAACCCGAAGTGATGAAGAGGAACTAGGTTTTGATATTGGGAGCATTCGACGAGGTAATCTTTCCGAGTCTTGATCAAGATGCTGAACAATGCTAATTGATGTTCCATGAAGAGCACCTTCGGCTGTGACAGATGACGGATTGTAATCGATATTGTCAAAAGCAGCAGTAGAAAAAACATTTTTTTGCAAAGCTATGGGAGAAACAACACCTTCATCTTCGTAAAGTTGACATGCGGCTTCAGAGACTTGTTTCGAGCATTGCAAAACTCTTTTGTATGTTACTGACAAACCATGATGGGCTAATTTGTCTATTATTTTTTTCTGTCTAGTGTGTGTATGAACAAGAAGTCCAATGTACAGCGGCAACGTGGGCTCATGTTTGGTCGTATGACGTATATTTGTGTCTGAAGGCGTTTTTTTTGTTGCATTGAACATAACGAGTTGAGCTATCGAATTAGCAGCAACTAATCCTACGTCTTCACTCTGGTCTATGATGCTCGGTCCGTGAAGAAGCATTTTTATAAATGTTAACAGAGAAAGCGGAATTTCTGGAACATCTTTGATAAGGCTTCCACTAAATGGAGTGTCTTTTAAGTTAAACATTTCAGCTCTACAAGTATTGGCAACGTTCGCCATGTCCATGAAATAGTTGTCAGCTTCATGGCCTACTGAAGAACGAACAATCTTACTAATATCTTTCTCAAAAGCAAGAATAGTAGGCTTAGGTGGATCCGAATAACATCGAAGGTCAGGAAAGTGTTTCATTAGCCTATCTTGTAGACGATGCGATGAAATGGACAATGCTTCATCTCCCTGTAGTTGTTTAAGTCTATCATTGATCATCTTTCTCAATTCAGACAGTTTGAAAACATTTTCTGAGTTAGACTCCATATACATTACAAGTTCTGTAAATGCAAGCTTTATAAAATCAGGTTCACATTCCGCTTCTTTAGTCTTAATTTTATTGGATCTAACTTCGTTGTAAAAAAATGTAAGACAGTTCTTATGATACGATGCTTCCTGAGCTACTAAGTCTTTCGTTGCCATTTTCACTAATAAATCCTGCCGATCAAGAGTAGTTGCTCCATCTCGAATACGCTTTGCGATCTCTTTTGTTAGGACAGTATGAAGGGTTTCCATATCAGTCTCAGGATTATTGCAGAATAAACAAACTTTAACTACTTTTGAGCCTCTGTCTCTCTCTCTATCTCTTGCAAGGCGGTTTGAGGTACACAGTACTTCGCCCGTCGATGTATTCTCCATTTTAGAGATGGTTTTTTTGATCCGCTCAATGGTAGTCTTATTATAATTGGCACGACATTTTTTGTGAAATTTTGCTTGTTTGGATTTTCAGTGTTTCCAAGAATGTACCACTTTCTTCGAGTCTCTTTATAACATCTTCAGGTATCTTGCCAAGCTCTATTAATGTCGAAGCATTTTCGGCCAGACTTATATAGCCAGCTCCTACATCTGCTCTTTTGGAAAACGCCGAGCAAACAAGCGGATCACCCGTGTCTTGTTGACAGTATAAGCACTTGTTCCAGTTCGTTTCTTGCTCCAAACTTGCCATTGTAAGTTTTCATGGAGTATTAACTGAAAATAACAAGTTTGAACGCAAACTGTATTAACTCAAAAAGTATTATTAATTGATAGTTATTGGATTAAAAAGAAACTTAAATTAATTTATTTATTTTATTGGCGAATTGTAATATTATTTTTATTATCTTCCGATCGTGGCTGAATGCCGGCGGGTCTTTGGCTTCATGCGTTCATGTAAAAATTTCAAAATGGCGGTCTATTGGCGTTCAATCGTATGTACATTTTTATGTTGCAATTTTGAATTATTATGAATTAAAATACTTTTTCCTCGCAAGTGTGATGAAAGAAAAACATTGTGTATAACTCGGGCGGTAACAATATTGTAAACTTGGGCCAAAAAAGCCCTCGGCTACGCCATCGGGCTTCCGCACGTTCACAATATTGTATTTACCACCCATGATAAAGAATGTACTATAAGGACAAAGTAATGAAGTCTGGAATTACTTACCTGTTCAGTTAACACTCTCTCACACTTGTAAAATACTTCAATATCTTAATAATTATTAAAACTCTTGATTCGTAACTCGCGTGACAGCGGCCGAACGGTCAAATATACGTCCAAAGACAATATTGTAGGGAATTTAAAAAATAGCATATTGTTTTTGGACAGTTTTCTGATAGCTGTACCCGTTTTCATAAAAAAAAAACTACGATTTAGCACATATCAAGGGAGGGGGGGGGGGGGGGGGATGGGGGAAAAAATAATTTTTCAACATGCTTCCATATCTACTTTGAAGCACATATATGACAACTACATTCATGCAAAGTTTCATGCTTTCTTCACGATGGGACCATAAAACTGATTTTTGTTAGGACAAGGAGCCGCACAGTACTTGATTCAGACGCGGTAAGCTGTAACTCTGGAAGTAATGCTTCTACGACTACAAAATAGGTGTCATTTTGTAGCTCAATGTATAAGGTATCTAACATTCTAGCCTATTTTATCACCTCTTTTGTCGTTTTCTTACAAATGGAGCAAGAAAAAAAAATTGCCTTTTTTTTACAATTCCATAATATGTCTGGTGGCTGTAGACAGAAATATATTAATCTTACCACTGTATAATGTAGTATCGTTTTGTAGGTAATTTAGTGACGATGATTTGGTCCCTGAAAAGTAAACTCCTCAGTCTTATAGTTTTCGTAGAAAATTCGAAAAACCGGAATTCGGGAGATAAAAGGGGTGGGGGGGGGGGGAGAAAACATTATTTGTTAACGTGCTTCCATATCTTAATTGAAGCACATATATGACAACTACATTCATGCAAAGTTTCATGCTTTCTTCACGATGGGACCATAAAACTGATTTTTGTTAGGACAAGGAGCCGCACTATCAGCCGAGTAGCTTAGGAGTAAACGTAAAGTCAAACTTGCACTATTTTTTTTCCAAGACACCCAACCGAAAAACCTTTTTGGCTTAAGATCGGACTAGTATCTCATTTCAACTCTAAAGTAAGGAGAAGAAGGTGCATAGCTTCCTGTTAAAGATGAAATCTTCAAAAATTCTCAAAAAAAAAAACAATTTTAAAAAAAATTTAAACGTTCGTAGCTCACGACTGATGCGGCTGAGCGGTTGCTGCATACTAGCGAGAGGGGCGGGGTGAAATGGCGTCATGCATAATACAGCCAGTGAGCAAAAAAATACTACTATTTCAGTAGTTATTGCGGTCATCCGATCTTAGCCGGGGGTATCTTAAGTCGTATAAGTCGACAAACGTCAGTTTTGTTTTTTGTTCGGATGTTACATGTAATTTATACGAAACTTTCGAGAAAAACAACATGATACTTTCGCCATTTTCATCGCTATTTCCGATCTAAGACTTTTTCTAGTTTGTCTTGAACCTAATTGTCTAGTTTTTTTATGGTTTCTGATATTACTAATTACGTATGCACTTTTTATGAAATCAAGTTCGATTATTAAAATTAATTACGTTCGATTAAAATTAACTCAGTAATGATGTGACAGTAGGTATAAATCATTATATTTAATATTACAATATACTTTGACTTTGACTTCGAAAATTTTACACATAGCGGCTCCAAGGATTTTAGAACCACGATATGCTATGAAAAGTCCTAAGCCTACTAGTAATGTATTAAATAACAACGAAGCATAGTTACCGTAAAAATTACATAACTAATGTACATGAATGTAACAATTTGGCACACAGCAGATAAGAAGACTATTGTAATTAAATAATTCCCACTGTAAATAACTTTTCACGTTGGATTCTGGGTGTACATGAAACTGATATAAAAAGCAACGCAAGGTTTAAGTAAAATATACTTTTGTTATAAATTAGTATACGATTTGCTATATTGATATAACAATAGCAAAAATGTTGGCGCAGTCGGTAGGATACTGTTTCAGTAAGTTACTCCGGGATTCAATTGGGAAAGTCTTTTTATCTGCTAGCAATCAATAACGATGAGCTAAGTACATGACAATGGTTATATTAGATTTGTACACTTTTTACCCTGCCAACCGGGAATGCCTTAAAAAATCAAAAGTGCTCTCATTCACAGGAAATAAATTAATAGACACACAAGCTATCAGTATGATTACAAATAGAACTAGCAGCAGGGAGAAGTAGTATCTATGGATAGTTTTTCTAGTCTGCAATAATAGATATTTCGTATCATAATCAAGTGTAACCCCCTTATTCATAAACGTCTTCTAACAGTTCTAACTTGACACGCCGAAAAGTATCGTTTGTCCCTTTCGATCTCTATAAGACCCAAAGAAAAAAATACACTTATTGGCTTGTTCAGATAGATGACGTTTAGGAATAAGAGGGTAAGAGGTATAGTCTCCGGCCGATATGAAGTCAATCTTGACTCATGCCAGATCAATACATTCTGTGTCAAATAGTAACATTGTTGATAGATAATGCACTGAACTGACAGCTGCCAAGATTGACTTCATAGTGGCAAAGACTACAATGAAAATATTCCTACATTAATTTATCCTATGAAATTGGCGTTTTGTATGGAGAATAGCGTGAAAACTCCATTTTCCATAGAATAAATTTTCAAATATCGAAATAAACTAAATTTTGCACAATTAGGCACTTATTTTGTATATTTCTGCTTCGTCAAACAAGTTACTATAATACATTTATACCATTATACCTATTCCAAACATGAACCGGCAGCATATGGCAAGAGCTGTTTTCATTTACAAAGCTTATTTTTTAATGACTTAAGGAAAAAAAAAACAATTATTATTGTGAAAAAACCTTTGTTACATAGTGCTCAGTTGAAAACAAAAAATATATCTAAGCTACTCATTAGATAAGTAATAAATTAGGGATCAACTAAAGTCTATGACCAAGAACGCCGATTTCATAGGTAATGACCCAAAATGTGTTTGTCTGAATAACGATGTTATTAAACTTTTGGATGCCAACAACAGACATATCGGTATCGCAGGTTCAACGCCATATAAGTGTACATAAGTATACAAGTATATAAGTCTTGATCCACAGACAAATATAGACGTACACGCATGTGAGTAAAATTCAATTTCAGTTTTGACATTTTATTGACGTGGTGTCTGAGTGATAGCTTTTGTATTTGACGTGGCGGCGAAAAGGTTAAAGACACTTACCCGATTAGAGTCAACACCTTCCACCAGAGCGCGCGTCCGCTCAGAAGCCTTCACGGTCGTCTTCAGAACTCCGTCGACGTACACATGGTAGCTCTCGATATTGGCTTGCTGGACTCCTTCCGGGGCCGTCCAGCCAATCAGCACGGACTTGTTGAGTTGGCGCTCCAGCGTCAGTTGTCGGGGCGCCGGGACTAACGACGAGAAAAACAGCTCGGCTGGCGTGAATCGCGTATTGCGGAGTGCGGGGTCATGCGAAGCGTGCGGCCGGTCCAGGGAAGATAAAGGTATTGCTGTAGATGGCTATGTCTAATGCTAATACTAATGCTATGACTGTTATAAAATGTCTCTTTATGTCGCACCTGTGGCTGTGATGGACTAAAAAAGCTTTCCTTTCTAAATAAAAAAATAATTGGTTTCTAACATGGGTATGTCTAGGCAGCGGTTGCTAAAAGCTGGGGTATAATAAGGCTTTTCTGTAGAATACTTAATCACATTATTTTTATAAGTTTTTTACTAATTAAAAAACTATGCTCTAAAAGTTCTCTTCAGAATGCAAAATTTACAAAACGTGCATTGACAATGATGGGGTTTAGAGTGATTTCGTGTGGATGACAGGTATGAGCTCTGTAATAAGTGTGAGAAAACGCGATTTTTGATGCAATTCTGGTGCAACGAGATTCAATTAGTCAATAACTGTAATATTTAAAAAATCGCATGGTATCTCACAGACTAAGTGCACAATCGAGGTAACCTGTGCATCACCGAAACGTAACAATGCTCGAAACTTGTGTGCCCAATAAGTTAATATGACAATTACAGCTCTTGTAATAATGATAGATTAAAGGTACCATCTTAGGTCAGTGAGCACTCTTACGTTTACCATATTTCTATAAGGTAATAGTACCTACATTACAATACAAGTGCGAAAACATTTTGAGAGAATTTTGAGTGACGTTTTGTAGTACAGATGACCCTACTAAGTTACGACCTGACAAAAAATTTACTACTTCTCTCACTAGTGCGCAAAAAAGTGAACGAATTGATTCTATGTATATTTTCTATGAATGGCAAGTCAGAACTAGACCTTACCGTTGTCGTCATCTTCTGGGCCCTCGCTGAGGTCAGCGACCTCGCTGAGCCGAGCGACGTCGCGACTGAGCGAGAGGTCGCTGATGGCCGTCGTCGCCGATTCGTCGGCATCTCGGAGTGTTGCTACCACAGCCTGCGGAAATGTATGTTGTGATGCTCTTATTGGACAGTATTAAAAGGTATGAAACATCAATGGTATGAACATATCCCAGTAATGGACTATTATCTCTATCCTCTTACATTTAACACAAAACAAAATAATTTTGAGTATACTCGTAACTTCATCCTAAACAGGCTTTTCATTCATAATTTGACATAAATCGATTATGTCCTTTACGAATCACGATCCTACAACTAAAAAAATATAAACCTAGGCAAAATATTTCACATTTGCGAAATCATTGACAGACATTTTTTTTCAAATAGCTATTCAAATTGTAGTTGTGTACTGAGAGTAATTTGTAATAATCTAATAATGTTATCTCCGATACGTTCGTTAGTCTTCCTCAAAAATGGATTTATTTACCTGATGGAATTCCAACAAGTCGTCGCCAACCAAACGCTGCACGAAGTTAGCCGGCACCAGACCGCGACGTCCGTCGAGCAGCTCAGCATCCAACATGGCTGCGTTGGAGTCCGGTGGCCCCCACACGAGCAGGTAGTCTCCGGCGCTCACTGACAGCTCACCTTCAGCGCTCTCGATGCTAAGGAAAACAAAAGAAGACAGCGTACGTAAGTGATTGAAAGCTCACTGGCAACTCGTCTTCTGCATACAATGCTACGGAAAATACGATATCAGAGCGGTGTAATCCCGAAATTGACAGCTGATTCGACATTCGTCAGATATGTACTTAGGCCATCGCCGTGCGTTTAAGTTGGGATTGATTGCTAGAAACGACCACAACCGGACACTTCTCGCGCTTTTGGAGGACTGACTGAAATAGTGTCTTTAACAGCATAGAAAATTGGCAAACTGCCATGTAAATGTGGACACGAAGGCAGATTTCATATGAAATGGCTGCTGCGGCTTGCATGAGAAACGCTAGTGGGCCAAGGCTTTAAGGAGATAAGTTATTTAAACCGGATTCTTTCTGTGAAGCATGGCTTTGTTTTGGCACCTCCTATAAGGCTAGTGACCGTGTCCGAAAGTATAAAATTTTACTGTTGGTTTATATCCAATATTTGGACCTGCTCCAAATGGTTCTTGATTTCCAAGATGCTTTTTTTGGAAATTAGAATTTGCGTTTAGCTTAGTATTGGATAAGTAAAGTAGGTATACTCGTAACGATTACAAATATGTTGAAAAACGTAGCTAATAACCATTCTAAAATGATTTTCACTTGAAATAAAACTATGTAGTTAAATTCAATTAATATACGCGAGTTTATCCATTTTCCATAGTTTCACTGTTCATAATTTTCACTGTTTATCAATGCCACTTACTCTGGTGGATCGTATGAAAACCGGGCGATGTAGACACAGCAGCGACCTTTCCCAGGAATGTCGAGCATATCAACTTGACCTTCCTGGCTTGGTGCAGTGCCGTTCATATAATGTGTATTTCGAACTGAAAGAAACATTCACTGTTAGCCATTGCACTGTAACTAATAACTAGATCAAAATGTTAAGAAGAAAATTGTTAACTTACTGTCCATTTCCAATCCAGAGTTAGGCATGATTCTAGACAAAGCTCTTTGATTTCGGTCATGACTGAAACCAGAATCTAATGCACCTAATCTATCAGTTCCAAATTGGCTATCTAATCCTAAACTCCACCCGGGTTGATGCGGCGTGACGGGCGTGGCCACTCGGCCTACACCTGACGTAGTCGTCCCGTATCTTCCGATCCCGAGGTCTATTTCGTCTAGTGGCTTCAGTTTAATGTTCATTGTGTTGGTTCCTATTCCACTAGACAGCAACGGATTCGTGTAAGTTCCAGTTCCAGCACCGTATACATTAGTACCAGTCAAACTTGTATTTAATCCTCCCAGTTGCGTCGCGGAAGTCAAGTTCGAGAGGGCATTTCCTAATCCTCCAGTCAACGTCGACTGCATTCCTCCAAGAGTGCTGGTCAATCCTCCAGACAAACTGGTCTGTACATTGTTCAAGCAACTCGTTAATCCAGATCCCGCCATGGTTCCTGTTAACGTAGGCCCGGACAAGCCTCCTCCTAAACTGATGCCCGATACATTGCCAGTAATATTTTGCAAGTTGCTCTGTAATCCCGCTAGGGTGCTGGATATCTGCCCAATGTTGTTCACGAGTGGGGCTGTGACGGGGTTCGTAAAGGTGACTTGGTGGGTGGGGTTCGTCAAACCGTAGGTGTTCGTTGAGTAGGCAGAGACAGGGTTAGTGTATGATGTGGGGTTGTGCGCGCTCATAGAGTAGGCGACGGAATTGGAGCTGGGAGCCGTGAACTGGCCAGTGGCGTGGAGTGACGACAGCGTGGGCATGGTGTTGCTCTGGCAGATGGCGACCGGATGGTGTCCCGCGCTCGTGTACGAGTGCGGTAGCGGCGACGGCGCTGGGGAGTGGAAGTCGCCCAATGCTTGGTTGGAACCACTCGTTTGCATACCTGCACCAAAGGACATATTCATAAAAAGAAGAACTTCGTTTCATAATGATATAATATAATGATTCACTGCAACTTAAGATCTTTGAAAAATAAAGGGCCATTTTTAAGATAAGCTTTAAGCACTTGTATTTTTGGATCATTGGACAATATGAATGCAATATGCTGATTTGGTGATAGAATGCTTACTTGCATCTAAAAACCCTTGAGAAATATTCCGCTATCAAGGAGAACTAGATTTAATGACAGGTTTACTGGAACTATCGGATACGATAGTTCGAAATACCTCATACTTAATCTTCGTCAGTGAAAAACTCATTCAAAACTATCATGCTTTCTAAGCATTACTTTTAAGCTTAAGTCTACAAAATAAAAGAAGCTATGGATACTCACATCTGTGCAACCTACCGTGCGTGGTGGAGCGGGTGTGTTCAAGCTCGGCGAGGATGCGGTTGTCTTGCTCGATCTTGGCCATGATGCGCTCGATCTCGGACGCCGGCTGCTGGTGCTGGTGTTGCTGCTGCGACCAGGAGCCGGAGGGCGCGCCGCGAGCACGGAGCGACGCTGACAGCTCTAGTTGCAGCTCCTCGCAGCGCACCGTTTCTAACGCCGCCTGTATATAGTTTTTGTTTGTGTAAATCATGCATCTATGCTTGTTGGTGGGATATTAGGGTACATACGAGGACCACAATGGATTGCCTAGGCTTGACCGACGTGGGCAATTGACCACGGCCTAGTCTCTGAAGGGGAGTTCTGCAAGGGTTTCATGGAATTATGGCCGTTACGGTAATAAGACCTCGCTATTGAGACTTCGCCCACACTCACTGTAGCTAAAACGAAACTCATTACGAGCGAAAGTTCAAAAATATTCGGTATATTGTTTATTTGTTGTATTCTATTCAGCTCTGAGTATTTTTTCTCAGTATTTTTGAGTTATTATTCCTTTTTTATGTAGTTCCTTCTCAACGATCTTTAGAACACGGTAACTATTCTCCTTATGTATGTTCGGCCATGCCCTGTGCCGGCGAGATCGCTCTTCAACTCTCGTAATGGATGTCAGATTAATGTCCCTATCTAGAATTCTAAATTAAAGGTTAACTTCGTGTCCATCGTCGGTGTGCACACTCAACTAAATTTAGTCTAAGGCCTGAGTAGACGCTTAAGCAAGGCGTCCATTGTAAACAAAGGCAATCGCATCCGCGTGGTGCCGCCTTTCAAATCTCTGGGACGATCGACGCGGCGACGTATTGACGCTCGATCTTCAGCCCTCAAGAGGACTCTTATGTAATGATCATACCTTCTTCTCCAGCTCTCTCGCCCTCGACTGCAGCTGGTCGACAGTATGCGCGTCCAGCGGGCTGCGCTGCGCCGACCGCAGCTGCGCAAGCGCGTCGGCGTGCGCGCGCTCGGCGTCGGCGCGCGCGCGCTCCGCGTCGCGCAGGCGCCGCGACAGCGCGTCCGAGTCGCCGGACATGCCGCCGCCGTAAGCGCTCATTCTCTGGAATAGACATACAAATTCAGTTTGCATGTTTTTGGATGCACGGAGAAGTTTTACTGATTGTATGGTGAACGGTGGGTGAAGTGTATTTTTGATAGTTGAACATTTGAGAGTGGCTTAGTAAAAACGTCCCACTTTGTCGCTATAAGGGCTTAGACATTTCAGAGGTACATGGTCCTATTTGCATGATTCACCAAATGCTGCACTCTTTTGATTTAATTTATAGTGGGAACTGCATATTATCCGAATTATTCAGTCTAGAAGAACATAATTATTAAGTAGGTAATAGCTTTTTCAGTTCTTCTTTAGATAAACGGAACATATCTTCGATAACGTAATTTGCAACGCAGGCTTGCCTTACTGAAGCTATCTACGGTACGATTTTATAATGACTTTTTTTTTGGGCTCGGTCTATTAATTAAACAATTTTCCAAAAGCTTGCAACTGATTTACAGGGCTTACGTTATGTTGTTTATATTTTACAAGTATACCTGTAAGCACCAACACGGCGTTTTACGAGTATGAACATTATGATTGACCGTAAGCAAATATCGATTAGTCCTTATCTCCGCTGACGTCGGTACCCACACAATAGGCTCCCAATATCGCCCCTCCATAACTGAGAGATAGGATGGATTTCACTAAGAATGGGTTGTCTAGTGGATGTTAGTGCCGTATTCGCAGTTTGGTAGTAGTATGTAGTACCTACGTTGAGCACATAGGCAGGTACGTACCAAGATATATGAGTAGGTTTTAAGATTTAGATATATCCTTAAATGATTTGTCTTAAGAAAGTATTGCAGTGCCATACTGGGTTTCATAGCTAGACACATGAACTGAATATTACATAATATGTATTACCTGTACCTATGAAAACAATAAACATACTGGTTACTGATAGATTGATGACTGATTGATTGTTACCAAGGACTCACCTAACAACACTTCAAAAAAAATATGTCGTTTAATATGTGACCACTGAAATTTTAAGATAATATGAACAATTTCTTGTAAGTTATTGGAGTGTTCGACACAGTCCCTCTACCTGCATACCTATAACATTTTTATATAGGTTTTTATTATTATTGCAACTTATACATGATGTTTTCGAGCTTGCTGAAATATTTAAAAGGATACGTAACTCATTTCATACTAAATCCTAATCTACATGGTTCCTGTATATTTAATCAGGGCAGACGCCATCGATACCAAAACCAAGGTTATACCTACACCTACAGGTCTACACATAGGTCCATCAATGTATTTTCCTCTGTCATTGATTAAAGGTAAAAACTATATACATATTTATGCCCTTGACTGTACGTAGACCACTTGACACGGATTTTGAAGACGCCACTGCGTCTCGCCGAAATGTCTATTGACCCTGAGCCCTGTTCCAAAACAAGTGAATTTCCCTTGAAGCTATCTCTGCGGTTTGCTTTTGGCTACAATGAATCAATGTTACTATTTTATAACGAAGGTTACGGAGTGTAATTAAAATCATCTTGGGGCTTTTTTTTGGGTGGTTTTATTAGGTATAAGTATTCGTTGTCTATTTGCCCGATTAGCACATGATTGGTGCGACAGTATGTCACCGCGAGATAGATCTCCCGTCCTTCACTAGCTATATCAACAAAAGAGGGACGGATAGACTATCTCGCGGCGAGATACTGTCGCGCCAATCATGTGCTAAGCATACAGTACAGTTAAAATGATGTATAACCGGTTTTGGAAAGTATAGGTAGTAGGTTTTCCCATACCTTCCAAAACCGGTTTGCATTCCCTAACACAGATATTACTTATTACCGCTACTACTAGTATAACTGAAGTTTACAGATCGCATTGAATAAAATAGAATAAGTACTACATTCCAAGACCAATATCGCTGACGTCGCTCAAACGGCCGCTAAACTCAAATGGGACTGGGCCAGACACGTCTATCAGATGACTTGTGGGCTAAATTAACGACCAAATGGATCCCACTCAACCAAATCCGGCTTCGACCATGACGGAGATGGCGAGGCGATCTTGACGCATTTTGTTAGGGACCAGTGGGGCACTGGTAAAGACCGGGTTACGTTGTAGAACGAAAGGGAGGCCTTTACCCAGCAGTGGGATATTTCAAGCTCTTAAATAAATAAAATTACATATAATTGAATATAATTTAGAATTTTGGTGTAAAAGGTAAACTTAATTTATGTAAATACATACACCTAAAAACTACATCAATTTTAGATGCCACTCAACATATGCCGCTGACTAAAGGTTTAGCCATGGCGCTGGTTTTCAGAGCAACTAGAAGATTTATATTAACACAGGATTTTATATTAACCAAAATTAACATATTGAGGGTAGACGGGTCATAACAAGAAAAAATAAAGAATACCGTAACACATTACAAAGAACAAAACAAAACAGTGATGAACAAAACAATGATACTTAGTTCTTTACGGAATCCTCAAAGAGCCAGACTCTACTTTTTAAGTCAGTTTTGTAAATATTTTACTAATTGGATGCCATCGATATAAAATGTATTAATATTACTTTTACTTTGGGGCAATAGTACAAACGTCAATAACCTATTTATTTTACAAAAAAAATGTATCCGTATTTTGGCAAATATAAAGCCGAGGGAAAGTTGCCGTAATTATTTTAAAGAACTCAGAATATTAACGCTCACCAGCTTATATATTTTGGAAGCATGCACATTTGTGAATTCCCATAGCTCTTTTTTCTCGCAAGCCAAAGACCGCCATACAAAAACGTTAAATTTACGCCAAAACACCAATTTATCAATACCTACATCTAACCTAGCAATTTTCCACTCCGGACCACACATGATGTGCATTAAAATTTTCAATAAGATCCCACAATCCATCAAAAATTCACAAAACCCAGTATCGTTTAAGAAAGCACTTAGTAAATATCTAATGGACAGATCTTTCTACACACTGCAAGAGTTTTTTGGTGATACTTAACTGTAGACTTAATTAGCCATATACATTGTAAATTTATTTTTTGCATTGTCAAACAATGTCTATAAGACCTATAAGATTGCTGTGCCCTTGCAGGGTCCATATTATAAACATGTGAAATGTAATATGTAATATGTGTGCAATAAATTATTTGATTTGATTTGATTTGATATATAGGTGATTTGTCAGTTTTACCCTGATAGATGATATTTTACCTACCTACAGCTCAACGACACCCTTCTTCACAACCCTTTCATTTGACTACATCGGGGTCGCGTTTTATAAAGTTACATTTTACAATATCGCCGTTTGCCTCTCTAACGCACGCACATTATTGGCTGGAAAGAGAGGCAAACAGTAAAATTGTTAATTGTATTATACAAGGGGAAACTTTCTTTGTCCATATTGAAGAAATGTCTTCAATATGGATTATAGTATTATGCATTAGAGTGTTAGTCTAATGGTCAGTTTCACAATCCGGATAAATATATCCATCAGATAAAATGAATTACCTACCCTTTTCCCCAGGCATATAAAAGGAAAGGATAGTTAACATATACCGACCAGACATGTTTTGTTCGGGGAGGGTGAAACATGCTCTTAATATTACAAACTAAAATCCGTGCTACTTTGATCTTTGAAAGAAAACTACCCTTATAAGCTGAGAAGCTTATTCTGTAAGGCTTTCAAAGAGAAATAAGCCCTTTTGAAATCACTTCCCGACACAGACGTAGACGCCGGTCGCCACCCTGTCTCGCCGGAGCCCGGCAGACGCGGCGGCGCCGCAGGACCGGCAACCGGCAATGCTTTCTAGGACAGCTGGCCGCCGACCCGTGGGTCCGGGATTTTCATATTCCAGTTGGATTTGTGGGAACTTTGTTGATATGGCATGAATTGAACAATCATTGAACTTACCATGAGTGTGCTGAAACTTTACCAAGCTAGAAAGCGACTCAGCTCGTGGTTATTCTCTGAGAGCAAAAACAACGATTGAACCTTTATCATTAGCCTGGCGTTTTGGGCGTGATGTTTCTTACTTATTGCTTAGGTACAAGTACTTATAACCAAGATAATTAAAGTACCTACTTATTATACCCGGATATTTATCTCAGAAATCGTATTCGACTCTACCATCGGATTCACTGAATCAGAAGTGAATTGTTACTAGGAAGTATACAAAAAGGTTTTTCTAGCAGTACTAAGCATAGAAACTGTGACTTACAAATTAGAGATTTTTCGCCTCTTATTTGCAATTCACAAAGTTTCATTCGTTATTAACCTTTTTTGAAAAAACATAATTTTCCACTGAGTAGGTACGTTTATACGCATAGTTAATAGGAGAGGCCTACGTCCAGCAGTGGACTATCATAGGCTGATGATGAATGAATGAGGTACTTTTTTTCTTGCACTGAATATCTATTATTTAGGTACCTGCAATCACCGGTAATAGTATATTACGCTATGAAGGCCGCAAAAATATCTAACACAATGTTATTTTTGCTGACATAAGCAATTTTTGCTGCGCAAGATACTATTGCCGGTGACTGTACGTGGAGGTCCAAATCGGGGGAGCTATGTTCAGCAGGTTTAGGTTCTTAATGGATTATGATGAGGGATGTGATAACTTAGATGCTTATTACCTACATAGTACACCAAACGAAGGAAACTCAGAGGAAAAAACTCGTGTATAAGCGAATTTTGGCATAGTTGTAGGGAATGGTGTTTTAAACCACATACTAAAAGTACTGGTGGTTAGGGGTGGAGCTAACGGGGGGAGAGAGGTGTAAAGGTCCTTATTTTTAATTTTTCGTAAATAACTCGTAAACCGCGGCTTGTAGCAAAAAACGTTCTAGTACATAAGTAATCTACATAAAATTCTCTACAAAAAAGACATACACAATATGTTTTAATATTACCACACCTTTTTCCTGGCAATCAAAAAATGGGAATAAACTTGACGAAATAACCAGTCCCTAAAAAAATTATAAAAATAAATATGTTTTACAAATTGTTGTTATGATAAAAAGTGCTGGAAATGTAAAAAAGTATTCAAAAAGTGTAAAATAAAGGAGAAAAAAAAAAATTTTTTTTGGTTGTATTTGACATTAGGTCTCATGATCATTTTAGTTTATTTTGATATCTAGAATGCATACTTAAAATATTTTGGAATGCTCGCGCCCGGGCGCTCCCTGCATACTTTTTTGTAAAAATAAAATTCCTAATTATCTTCTAAACCTAAAATATTCTCATAATCATCGTCAAAAGATTTTCACTATGCATTATAGACAACAAAACAAACCAAAATTATTATGAGACCTACTGTCAAATACCACAAAAAAAAATTTTTTTTTTCTACTTTATTTTACACTTTTTGAATACTTTTTAACATTTCCAGTACTTTTTACCATGACAACAATTTGTTAAAATTATTTATTTTAATATTCTTTTTAGGGACTGGTTATTTCGTCAAGTTTATTCCCATTTTTTGATTGCCAAGAAAAAGGTGTGGTAATATTAAAACATATTGTGGTAGCATTGTAATCAAAAAGACGTTTTATGACGAGTTACGTCGAAAAACTTATTTCGAAAAAAAGGTTGATTATCTCTGAAACCAAGCCGAATCTAGGAAATTTATATAACATTAAAGACTCTAAATATGGTCAGAAATTGAGCATTAAAATCTTTTGGAATGCTCGCGAGCATTCTGTATGTGCCATACCTACTTAAACAAATGTGTTTATTTCTTTAGTGTCCATCTTCGTGCTTTCTTATCTCATGACATATTGATCCCAGAGGAAACATGCGTATATCTTTTTTGTAGAAAATTTTATGTAGATTACTTATGTACTAGAACGTTTTGTGCTACAAGCCGCGGTTTACGAGTTATTTACGAAAAATTAAAAATAAGGACCTTTACACCCCTCTCCCCCCGTTAGCTCCACCCCTAACCACCAGTACTTTTAGTATGTGGTTTAAAACACCATTCCCTACAACTATACCAAAATTCGCTTATACACGAGTTATTTCCCCCGATAGGCAACTTTTGGTCTTCGTTAGGTGGGCTAACATACCGTAATCAATTCAATACAATTGAGATTTACTCCCTTCTTCAACAATCAAGTTAAAAGAGAAAATGTAAAGTAGAACCAACTATTTTTACTGGAACACGGAGATAGTGCTCAAAAGCCGAGCCCTGAGCATTATGAGAGCACCTGGAACGGTTCCAACCTCGGAGGCACAATGGGCCCCAGGGAAACGTTTTAATAAAACCATCTTATTGTCTAAGTTTCTAATAAGCGGCAGTATGAGTAGATGCAAATATTAAATAGGTAATTTAGTTTTAAAAGCGTCTAGTCAGGGTTTTATCCTTTTTAGTGTCCCGTAACAAACATGGAACCCTCATAATTTCGCTTTATTTGTATTTTACCTGCGTTAGCTAAATTACCTTCGAGACTTTTAATATTAAAATTCTTTCCTTGTTAACGTAGGCAACCAAAAATGTTAGGAAGGTAGTTACTATAGATAATCACTTTTCGATTCGGCTCATTTTAATCAAATACCTACATTCAGTGATATCCTCACAATAAATTGATGTAGGTATAGAATATGATTTAAAACATGCCTTACCTAATTAAGTAATTGTTGGTAAATATAATTTATTTCAATTGGGGAGGCCTATGTCCAGCAGTGGACTGCGATAGGCTGATGGTGATGATGATGATGATGATAGTTTATTTTCTTATTTTCAAGTACCTACATATTAATAAGTGTTCGGGATAAATAAATTCCCGTCACATTATAGTCTTATTCTGATAAAGACTAACCAAAACCATAACACTGAAACAGCTGTTAAAACCGTCTTTACAGCTTTACTACTTCGGTGGCGGGCCAGATGGCAGCAGCAATTACTCGTTGGCCATGCCAGACATGCGCGGACACTGCAGTGAGTTCTTATTATCAATTTAAGTTTTGAACTGCCAGCTGCTGTGAAACTTTTTAATTCTTTGTTTTATAGCGTGCAGTTTTTCTTGTGATTTTCTTTGGACGCAGTGTGGAAACGAGGGCGTTGAACAGACGATGTGGTTTATAATTTAAATCATACAACTACTTAAAATACCTACTTATAGTTTGATATGAATACTATTTTTGGAGAGATGGGAAAGGTAAGGTTACTTGGTGTAGGGGAAAGTGAGGATATGGAGAACAGCCGATAATGGGGAAGGGAACACCTAGGTATGTAATACTTCCCCGTGCAAAATTCTGTCCCGCACCAGTAGTGGAACCATTATTTTTATTTTATTATATATGAATGAATTCATTCATAAATTGTCCATTGCAATTTTGAGCCCGACTGTATGTAAGTTTAATGTAAATTTACATACAAATGAACACACAAAAAACACATCGAAATGAAACACAGAATCGAAACTTCATTGGTAATTTTCTGGGACCACGAGTGCAAAGTCACAGCTGTTGTATCTCCAAATAAATAAAATAAAATTTTGATCCGTATACACGACTCACACAACAAAAGACTTATTGAGCATACTTAAATTACTGTATATATATTAGTGTGTGAATTTATTTCTAAAAAAATATCTAAACGACTTAATCTGCTTTCGAAAATTTCATTGGGGAGAATGTCGCTTACGTGATGCTTATACTATCTATGGCAGCTACGTTAAATAAATGCTCAAAGTTAGAAAAAACTGTGTGAACATGTAAGTTAAGTCCCGAAATATTACCACACTAGAACTCCGGGTTCCTATCATTTTTAGGAGTACTAAAAGAATCGCGTTACGTAAGCGACATTCTCGTGGAATGCCCCTTGGCAGTTGGAATGCACTTATTTTTTTGGCCTAAGTGACAGATGTTGACTATCACCGAAAAGCAACGTGTCGACATAGCCAAAGTTTTCCGTATACGAGTATATTTGATTTCGGCAGCTTCAGTGCATTCTATTTGTAATGTGTATAGATACCTAAATCAATATATTTAAATTATTTAGTTATAAATTACTGTGGAGTGGGTTTTATTATTATGTATTTATTAAGAATTCTACATATGGAGGTAGTTATGGTATAACAAAAGTCCCATAAAATTGTATTCAGACATTTTGCCTAGAGGAAGACTTTAAAAGGTTTGATTTGTATAAGCTGCCAATTTATTAAAGCTTTATTCGAAAACCCCAGATCAAAATATTCCCTTAATTTCGAATTTGCCGGAGCTCGGCTAGGGTTGGTTTCATAACTCCGCAACACATGTGACGCTGTGACGTTTATAGGCGCCGTCCCGAGGCTCTATCATACGACCGATGCAAGCTTCGATCGATAATGCGATGTGGGTATACTACGATCGAATTACTATTTTCATCATACTTGCAGTCTAACCCCCTTATTCATAAACGTTTGTTAACTTAACAAGCCGCTAATAATTGTTTGTCTCTTTCGGTCTTAACAATGTGTCCATAAGAGCAAAAGGGACAAACAATTATTAGCGGCTTGTTAAGTTAACAAACGTTTATGAATAAAGTGCGCTGTGGCTTGCTTTACATCCGTCGCGGGATTTACTGAAAAGTATACTGAAATACCCTTTGATTATTTAATATTATTTTGTCTTAAAACTTATATTTTGGCTTGCAACTTGCAAGTGTGATGAAAATCATTGTATGCAACACGGTCGGTAAGGGGTTTACAAACTCGATTCATTAAACCTACTCCGACTGCGGCGTCGGGTTTTTAACAAACTCTCGTTAGTAATACCGTTCTTACACAATAATTACATGCTAAAGTAATACAAAGTATTATAGTTAAAAGCAAGCAATAATAATTTTAATGATTAATTAGTTCCGAACAACGAAGGTAGTACTTTTACCGTCCGGCTACAAAAGTTTGGAATCGTAATCAAATTAGCCATGTAAGTCGGGCAAAAATTAATATTGCATGCCTACCGACTGCATTGTTGCATGTCTACTCTTAACAATAGCCACTCGACTCTGCTCATTATTTAGACTTAAGTTAATAGTGTTAATACCATTGTGTAATTTTAAATTTCGTTACCCAAATAAGTAAAACTGGATATGGAATTTGTAATGCCTTCTTGGAGTCGCGTGCGGCATTTATCGATTCCATACTTTGCAGAGAAAGCTGAGGGTAAGGACCTAGCATGACTTGCCAGTAAATCACAGCAACATTCTGGTCCATCGGTGGACTTTATTACAAAAGGCATAAGGTCTATCGATGGGCTTACAGTGTGTGGGCGATGGTATGATGTTAAAATTGTATAAAGTAAAACGATTTTATGCCACTTTGAATAACCAAACAGTTGAATAATTTCAATGTTTAAGTTACAATATGTAGTTAAGATTTGTTATGTAGGTTTTCGTAGGTAGCATCGCCGACATACTTAATTGTGATTATTCATTATTTTCGGAGTTATATTTTGAAAACCATGTCGAGATCAACGGTCGCTTAGTTGTTTTATAATTGTATTTCAACAAAATATTCAAGGATTACGGATATTTTTGGAAAAACATGAATAACATTTGTTTCACTTTACTCCGTTGCTATATAAATATGTAAAACCTTATTTAAATATATTTTATATAGCTTCATTATGTTTGTTGCTCGACTCAATTGTTTTACGGCACTATTAAGTTGTTTTGTCAATGTCAATAATATGTATCGAACTTTGGGTATTCGTTTGATTCTGCCGCTATATTTAACTTACTGAATGTCGTATAAGGTTTTATTATTTACCTACCTATTTATAAAATATTCTTCTAGGAACAATGTCAATTGATGGATGACTAAATATACCCTGTAGTATTCAATCAAAATCTTCTATAAGTACCTGCCTAATGCCAGTAGATACAGATGTAGGAACTTTTCTATAATTGAATACTTACTTTAAGATATTCAGCAGAACTTTTTTATCGGTCTATCTAGACAAGCTGAAAATTATGTATTCACATTTTTATCCGAGTAACCATTACAAGACCCGCAAAAACCTTTGGGTAACCTCATTAGTCTTTTAAGACGTCTAGACAGGACGCCAGTGATGAGGGTTCCAGCCAGCTACAGGGAACGATAACCGTTCCTCAAAGATTATCCCGAAAGTCCATCAGATAAATCTTATTCGTTCAATCCATCAATATTTTGACGCGCAGCAGAGCACTAATGGCTTTTGAAGTGATCCGATGATACGTGCTATTCGGATTTCTCAAATGACGGGAAATTATGGATAATGTTAGCTTTTCAGTCTGGTAAACGGTACTGCAATTATTGCGCTTTTTGTAGGGCCTGTACTCATTCGATAGCGATATGGCTACTACATAGTAGGTATAGATAATAACTTGTGGAGTAGGTATACTAACGACCCGTGAAATGAGTGAGCGTGAAATTTTTATACTAAAACCCTCCTTCCACCTCCTCTGGAATCACTCGATCTTGATCCTCTCAATCTGTTTAAACATCGCATCAAAATCCATTATGCACCGGTTTTAAAAATCTTTTAAGCATACATAGGAATCGACAGACAGTATAATAACAATTAAAGAATAATAAGGTATGTAACTAGGTATATAGTGATTTAAAACTGACATTTTACTGTATGAATAAAATATATCGATCGATCGAGGTATCGATCTGTATATCTATCCGTATAGCTATTACATTACCTGGTATTCTGAGAGTCAAGTAACGTGTACCTATTTCAGGAAAAAAAATACAATTGTTATTGTTAAGACAGATTATGGATGCACATGCACAAAATGCTTAGATGTAATTTAAGTAATAAAACTTTAAAGCAGTCTATCCTGAATTGTCGCCGTTAAATTTAGAATCAAAATTAAAGTACATTCCTAACAGTAAATACCTTCTGGACACGAAATAAAGAATATGACTCTCCCGCCAAAAATGCCATTTACATATGAAATTTCAGTTTTCAGTAAGATAGTTCAAGCCGAACTAAAGTTTACCTAACTAAAGTAGACATAGTAACCAAATCGATTTCGAGTAATTACCCAGATATACATATGTGTGTACCTACTTAAATACATGCTAATGATTACTATTCTATGATTGGATTTGTATAGAGGGCATAGAGGTCTATAAATGTACAAGGTGATGCTATCGATTGATTACATCATTTAAATGAAAGTTGACTCAAAAGACAAGGTCAAACTAAATACAATGGGATTGATTTCAAAGGGTTGATACTGAATACTGATACCTAGCGGTGCCTAATAGTACTCAGTAGGTAGCTACTCATAGCAAAATAATAGATTATAATTCGCCTATGGATATTTGGTGGCATTTTACACATAGGCATCAGTGGAGTCGATATTGAGTACTTAGGCACTTATTTTTATGATTGAATTAATCAATAATTTATTTTTACTAATTGTAGGTATGTAAAATCTACATGTATTGTACTTGAGGTTTTCAGTGTATGTATAATCATAATTATAATCAAATAATTAATTAATGAAACGTTCTAATACCGTAAATATTTACATAAATGGTGTTTAGTTAAATCTTTAGAGTGCTTCAAAGACCAAATGTAAATAAATAAATATCTTGGGACATCTTACACAAATCAACCTAGTCCCACGGTAAGCTCAATTAAGGCTTGTGGTGTGGGTACCAGGTGACGATATATATAATAGATAGATACGTACCTATAGATACTTAGATAGATACACAGCCACGACCAAGGAACAAACATTTGTGATAAATAAATATGTACACAAAGAATGCCCTCGCCGGGATTTGAACCCGGAACCTCCAGCTTCGTAGGCAGGGTCACTACCATACCAACTAGGCTACAGAGGCTGACATGATGTGTTAGTATTTAGTAAAACGTCCCACTTTGTCGCTTACCATAAAGACGAGATGTACTTGTTTCTTCATATGAATAAACCTGCCGCTTTGTCGTATATTCATATAAGCGGCTTTATGGCAAACGACAAAGGGATGTTTTACTAAATTCATACACGAATATGTGTTCGCACGCATGCACGCACCAGCCTATGATAGTCCACTGCTGGACGTAGGCCTCTCCTATTAAATATGCTATACGCATTAGGAGGTAAATGCCCAAAATCGCCACGCTGGGCAAGCGGATTGGCGATCGCAGTAATGTGTCCACTATGATGATGCTGCTGCCCATCATCAATATTTTATCAAATAATGGTCGGTGACACTTCAATCCCTTAGTCGACTCTTACGACACCCGCAGGAGGAGTTGGGGTGGTGACAAATGTATTCTTACTGCCGTCACCACACGGCCAAATATGTGTTCATTTGATGCAAATACTCGTACCTATAGCATTGAAATATGTCGTGTTATGAGACTTGAGTGCCGTAATAGGTAGGTATAACCTAATATAAAGTACCTAGAATGGCTTTATTTGGCTGGAATAAAGAACTACCTCGGCGAGGAATGCAATTACATGAAGCTGGAATGCCTTCGTGCCCATGTCTATATCCAGGCGTGACGCGATTAGGTATCCTATAGGGATATAATGAATATAACGAGTTAAAGCCTTTTAATTGCAATAATTGAATTTTCTGAGGAGCTAAGCATAACTATACCATTATCATTACCATTATCAATATAGGTATTAAAAAAAAAACTTAAAAATATTATTCTGACTGGATTACTACTATTTTGTTAGACCATGTAAATTACCAAACCGTTATCATAATAACGAAAACATTTTCATTTCAGCATTGTTCGTGGAAGCGTTATCAAACCGGTTTTCAAAGAACAATATGAAAACGCTATTTTGTGCTGTCTAGTTCCTTTTTTAATACGGTATCTACTCGTCAAATAAACCGGTTTATTTAGATTTTTAATGATGATATTATGATGTTCTTAAAACTATCGCAATCTTTATCATATTAATTTGTAACTGACATCAGAAAAAGAGGTTTTTCTCAATTACATTGTTTTTTTTTGTATGTGTGTTACTCGATACCTCAGAGAATAGTGAACCAAGTCGGTATCTAATAATGGTATTTTCGGAGTTATGTTCTGTATAAAGTCAACCGATTACAAGCACACCGAAGTGAGAACACAAAAGGGAAAGAATGATGGACGGTTCAAGTATCAACTTATCCAAATGGGATATTTCTGCGTAACTGCGTCCATTTGGCCCGCGTTATTTATCTTCGTGCACTTGTGTCGTTTGACGACGTCCCTTCGCTTGGCGTCATCAATCTTGCCGTTTAAACACGTCGAGAACAGCGCCGTTTTTAAAACATGTCTCCAATCGACATCTAAATATGATACATGGATTAAGCTTACGCCGGTTTTGTTAAGATGAGGTCGCAGCCTGTAAATATGTGTACTTTTTTTTAAGAATTTTTTACTGCGCGAATTTTATTAGATCGTTATTTATTATTATAAAGTCTCTATACATACATAAAGTCGCTAATTCGGAACTTTTAGTGACACTCCTATTGTTTATATTAACATGAGTAAATGCTCAATAGAGAATGGAATCAAAAATTAGACATAATCAGCATCATATATTTTCACCTTGACCTTTTTATGAAATGATAGGTATAATTTAAAAACTATAAAAGCTATATCTGCATCTGATCCTAGAAGCATAACACTCAGTTAACACGCAGTCGTAATGAACGAGAAGAAGCGAAGATCTAAATATAATGTAGGTAATATGTAAATATAAAATCTAAAGCACGCTCAAACTACATATACAATGTATATAATATAATATACATTGTATACAATACATTTAAATGCTCATTGTAATACCTATATCTCAGATTTTTTAAGCACGCTCAAACTACATATACAATGTATATAATATAATATACATTGTATACAATACATTTAAATGCTCATTGTAATACCTATATCTCAGATTTTTTTTATTTCAGTAATTTTCCATTTTGTTTTCTCTTTACTGCTTGTACATGATGATGACGTTAAAAGCTGGGCAAAAAGCCTATACAAGTATAGAGGCCTAATTCTTCTTATCTTTATCAATTACATGAGCTGTCATCGGAAGGACGCTATCAGACGAGGTGATAAAACCTGCCGCCCACGCTAATCGATATAACGTTTATCTAGCCAGTTTTGGAAGTTACGAAAAGTTTTTGTAAGTGGTTTAGTTATACAAGCTAAAGGGCATCTTTTATCTGAAACACTTCTAATAGTTTATTTTAAGGATTTTTTTCTAGTTTTTCCCTGATTTCAGTCTTTGTTTGCTTAACCGAGGCTTTGATGACTATTGAACTTATAAATTATTTTTCCCCACACTAGCTCGGAAACACCTACTTCCCTCACTAATTTCTGTGAGGGAAGTTGCATTTTAATCACTTGTGAAGGAAGTAAATTGACAGATGAACCGTGAAACGTTCAAAACCTTGGAACGTCAAACGCTGGTATGGCTATAATTCGCTAATTATTTTTTGAGAGACACCATGAAAATTTTATCATACACCAGATTATTTCGTTTATTCACGATAATAAATTAGATTTTTAGTATTTCCTATAAACCTATCGCAAAATCTTATCATATTGGACAAAAACCAGACAGTATACTTTTACATTCAGAACGCAACCCACTAACACTGACGTCTTGTACGTCAATGTTGCCAACTTATAAAAAAATACTCGAACGTACAGTTTTGTAAGGAAAGTTTCCTATGTAATATCTTACCAAAAAGTAGGCAATTTAAGTTTACCTCACACATTTTTTTAAATGATTTATGTTTTAGCTGCCGGATACAGATTTTATACTTAAACATCATAGAAATGTTGACAATTTAATTATTGTAGGTAGGTTTCATTGTAATTATAAAAAAAAATCTAGTCATATAGACCTAGTCATTTACTAAATTAAGTTAAACTTGAAAGCTAAAATTGCAATTTATACAAGTTACAACATTAATTGATCTCATAACTGTTATATTGATATTATAGCATGTTGCTGTAGTTAAAAACTAAAAAATATATTTTGTTATTATAGGTAGTACTAGAACTACTCTAAGTTATTTAATAAAGACTGATTTGTTGCATTGATTGTTTTTTTACACGTTCGTAGCTGCTTCCTCGCTTTAGTGTGGGGAAAAATGTTGTGTTGCACATGGGAGCAAAGTTTGTTTAATTATCGTACCTTGAAACCCTCGCAACGCTCGAGATTCCATGTTTAAACCACGAGCGAAGAAAATATTTAAAAAACCCAATAGTTTTTTTTTATCAATAAAGGAGAATGGGCATTTTTGTATGGGCCGTGTCCCATGAGTGTATACAGTTGAGACCTACCTCATTTTAAAGCGCTTAATAAGGACATTATTTTATTGTATGCACCAACATCCAATTCCGTGCAGGGTACATGCTATTAAAAAAAAACGTTCGATTACTTTAATATTTATTTTACAAGATGTATATCACGTAACCAGGTGCAAAATGGTTCATTCGAAAGAATATGGGAAATACTTCATTTCTATGTATCAAAAACAATACCGGAGTATGTAAAAGTGGTAAAATCACTCGATAAAATATGTGCTTTCATTAAAGAATCACTTGTTGTAAAGTAAAACTAGAGTGTATTCTCAAGTCATAAGTATTAACTTAAAGGCACTCTTATTATGTATTTTTTGTATCATACAACGACCACCTAACGCATACGGGGACGGACATAAAAACAATTTTATAAGTTTATTATTGTTTTGACAAACTTTTGCTTCCGCTACTCGGCGACAGATTGCGCTACCACAATATCACTTGAAGAAATTAAACACTGTGAAAGATGACAAGGCGACGATGTGGGGCCTATTTCTCGTACATTACAAGTTCACAAGTCTACAAGTTTACATATAAAACTCAATTGCACAAGTGTGTTTTAATTCTGTTTCTCTAACAAATGATTCTACAAGTGCTACATGGAGGTAGAACTTGTAGTGATCATAGAGTAAAAAAGAGGTTTATTTACTAAGCAAAGTGGAAACGCAATGGCCATTATAAATGTTATGTTAATGTCATTGTCACTCATGTGCATCATAATCTTCATAAGAAGAAAATACGTCCTATTAAAATTTAAGTGACAATATATGTCATCTACTATTCTTCAATAAAATGGCCGACTTGTGTCTGGCATGTGTCAGGGGAATGTATGTAGTGTATAAAATACAAGTAGTTATGAATAGCGTTTCTTAAAAATATTAATCACAAGTGTAAAATCAACGTCAGTTTCATCAGTCACTCTTAGAATGTTTACAAGCCCTAGGGTGTCCGTATTTTTATATGATAAGGTGAATTCGTTAATAAATTACGCTAACCTTTAATAATATATTGTTTTGTTTTTGTGAAATAGCTCAAATTGTATTCTTAAATATTTTTTTGAGTTAATAATGACATCGTGATATACACGAAAGAATGCAAAATCAATATAAGTAGTAATAATGATATATGTCTAAATGCTACACGTACGTATGTATATTAAATCGTATAGTAAAGTCTATAAAATGGTTGAAATTAGAATTGAAATGCCCGATAATCATAGCAATAAATAGCTTAAATATTATTTTTTATTTTACTAAAGACATCTAGCGACCAATAGAATAATCAAATTGGCGGCGAGTAGGTGAACTAGAATCGTCAAATGCTTCGCATAACGCTTATGTCTATGGTTTTAAAACTGTGTATGCGGTCCTAGTACAACTGGTGATTGACAGTAGCTCGCGGCCTTCATAGGGCTACCCGTCTCTTTTTTATCAATACAATCAATAAGGGACTAGTAGCCCGTGAGAAGAGCGCGTGTTGGTGTTGCGCATAAGATATTTTGCTAGCCTGATGCCTACGTTACTCTAAAATATCTATCAGTCTCAATTACTATGTATTTCTATCCTGTATGTATATGCCCCAGCAGCACCACAACGTGATAAAGCTTACAACGAAAAGAGAGGCATAGATTTTGGAACTACTCTTACGGTTTTATAAGCATGCTGTACCTAGATTTGTATTTTTATTGGTTTATGTCAAATAATATTTGACACTATAAAATAACCCCTTCATTTATCGATGAATAATGGATTTATAATAAATCAAACTTTTCGCATTAAGTGACAATTACACTTCGTCGTTGTTCGTCTAATGCATCATGCGTCGTTACTAAGCAACAGACTTTGCTTTAGGTGCACGGCTCAGTGTAATTCCCGCATTAAAGTGGTTTGATTTCCATATAAGTACGGTTAGCACATGATTGGTGCGACAATATGTCGCTGCG
>JALPQI010005990.1:0-57079 GCA_025490895.1 Thaumatotibia leucotreta | reverse complement strand
TGGTATTCCCTAAGGAATTTCACTTTTCTATTACTCCCACTGCAATATGCACAAGCAATGGCGCGCTTAGAAAGCAAATGTGATGAAAAATGTTGAAACCGCGTAAAATAGTAGGTATTAGCTACTGTAACATGCCTAGGTAGTAGGTACTTCTGAAACATGAACTAAACTCTAGGGGGTCTAACTACACTGCATCCTAATACTCCTGAAACCTCTCTGACAACGGAAATACAGCACCTTGTTTATATGGTATAAAGCATCCGAAAATTGAGCGTCCAGCTGTTCGCCTGTGTCTGGAAAATCTTCGTTGCGTTTGTATTTAAGTAACTACTCGTACCTAACCTACTTTTAATTGATATCGGACAATCTAATTAGCATCTTATGGGATGGTAGGCGAAAATGTAGGTAAACTTAGACAGGATAACACTATCCTTACATATTATGTAATGTAAAATGTTAGTTGGAGACTAACATAGTAGGTATGTAGGCTAACATTTAGTAATATAAATGTTACTCCAACAAGGTCTAAAATCTAAATGTCCGATAAACCACTAGTACATCATCAGTATCGTAGTTGGTAATAAAGCAAGTCGGCAAATGTCCATCAGATCATTCAATTTGGTCTACTACTACGTGTCTAATGAATATATTTCTTCAATCTTCTAACTCCATAGAACTACCCAAAATACCTACACATTTTATTACTTATTATACTCGAGGCCCTAGCACATCTTGTACAACAATATTGGCAGCAATTTGTGACCTGCTCGCAACTTCTCATCTCTTTTGAATCAATGTAATCAAAAAGGGACGGGTAGCCGCGACAAGGTTCCTGTCATGCACGATATGTGCTAGTGCCGTTGATCAAGTATAATACTATGAATTTCTTAGGTCAATCTATACTCGTAATTATATTGCCACATTGTTCCTAGCGAATAGAGACCCGCTGCGGTAAATACTAGTGTTTTGGGACATAAGTAACTTTCTTGATAACTATTTTATTTACCAGTAAGTAGCTGTACCAAAAAATATAATACTCTAAATAGTTGTACATAACGGCGACGGATAGGTATTACCCGAAGAGTACGGGAATAACTTCTTTACTACAGCTGTTGTTATATCTGTACAGTTAAAAGTAGGGATTTTAATACCAAACCAACAGTTGGTTTTGCTTCACAAATATACAATACAATATAAAGTCATTTCCTAATTGGCGCCCTCTAGTTAGAACTTAGACCATTTAGAAAAGCTGTTCTTTTAACTGGCGCCATCTAGTTTATTGATGAGTAATGATTGTACAACTGACATTGGGTACTGACGGGAGGTGTAGTAGTGTGCGTTACAGGGTAAAATTACATAATTTTCTAGTTTTTGCATTATTGCGATTTAGAAGAACAGTATTTTGTGCAGGTTGCTATCAATTTGTACATTAGATTTTTTGCTCCTTGCGCGTATCTCAAAACATGTTAACTCTGATCTTCGGTTTAGCAGAAAATGACGAAAATATGGTGTTTGTGCAATTGTAGCGCCATCTTTTAGCAGATAAGCGGCAGGGATAGGGTCGAATCCACCTTAAGTCGATAATTGCTCCCGTGTGATAAATATTTAAATATGTTTGAGTCTCACGATAGTTATAATTCTAAAAGTCTTACCCTCATATTAATAACGATTAATCTATAACTCGAGAACCTTCCCGCCCCAACGGCCATCGGTTCTACGGTTCTCGAGTGGCGGCCACGTACCGGAAAGCGCAAGGTGGACTGATGACCTGGTGAAGGTCGCAAGAGTCCGCTGGATGCGGGTGGCACAGGACCGGTCATTGTGGCAATCTTTGGGGGAGGCCTATGTTTAGCAGTGGACGTCTTTCGGCTGATATGATGATGATGATGATGATGATGAACTTAGCAAGTCGTTAAGTATTGTTTGTCCCTTTCGGTCTTAGACATATTGATAAGACAGAAAACTTGAATGCGCGATATAACGTGATGTGTGCTGCCATCTGCCGGCGAAGACCGCCGCCGCCGCTCTACCAGCAGCTATTAGCTGTCCAAGTATTGACCAGGCTTGTTGGCGACCACGAGTATGCTCTACCTATACGTGGGAGCTGGGTATGTAAATAAATAAAGATTTTAGGACATCTTACACAAATCGACCTATAGTTGCGGAGTTATGAATAGCGTTGAAAATTTCCGGGTTAAATCCCGTTTCTTTCCAAACAGCTTGTTTTTTTCCGGATTTTTTCGAAAAATTAATGAAATTTTCCAATTTCACTCTAAACCAAGCAGAATTAGGTCTAATTTTCACTTATACCAGCAGAACGCGATGTCACTGACGAAAAATTAATTGAAACAGATGGCAAGGAGTGACAGTGACAGTAACATTGATTATTTCTGTAAAAACCCGAAAAAATGGAAAAAAACGAAATTTTCATACATTCCCGAAAAAACAATTTGATTTTTTCCGACATTTTCAATGCTAGTTGTTCAGCAGTGGATGTCTTTCGACTGATCTGATGATGATGATGATGATGATGATGAAAATAAATTCAGTCACCTCAAACTAAACATTCATTATTTGACAAAAATCGAATGTCCTTTTTGAATCACATAGGGCAGGACTAGGTTATAGACATATTGATAAGAGCGAAAGCTTGAATGCGCGATATAACGTGATGTGTGCTGCCATCTGCCGGCGAAGACCGCCGCCGCCGCTCTACCAGCAGCTATTAGCTGTCCAAGTATTGACCAGGCTTGTTGGCGACCACGAGTATGCTCTACCTATACGTGGGAGCTGGGTATGTAAATAAATAAAGATTTTAGGACATCTTACACAAATCGACCTATAGTTGCGGAGTTATGAATAGCGTTGAAAATTTCCGGGTTAAATCCCGTTTCTTTCCAAACAGCTTGTTTTTTTCCGGATTTTTTTCGAAAAAATTAATGAAATTTTCCAATTTCACTCTAAACCAAGCAGAATTAGGTCTAATTTTCACTTATACCAGCAGAACGCGATGTCACTGACGAAAAATCAATTGAAACAGATGGCAAGGAGTGACAGTGCCAGTAACATTGATTATTTCTGTAAAAACCCGAAAAAATGGAAAAAAACGAAATTTTCATACATTCCCGAAAAAACAATTTGATTTTTTCCGACATTTTCAACGCTAGTTGTTCAGCAGTGGATGTCTTTCGACTGATCTGATGATGATGATGATGATGAAAATAAATTCAGTCACCTCAAACTAAACATTCATTATTTGACAAAAATCGAATGTCCTTTATGAATCACAGAGGGTAGGACTGGGTTATAGACATATTGATAAAAGCGAAAGCTTGAATGCGCGATATAACGTGATGTGTGCTGCCATCTGCCGGCGAAGACCGCCGCCGCCGCTCTACCAGCAGCTATTAGCTGTCCAAGTATTGACCAGGCTTGTTGGCGAAGAAGAGTATGCTCTACCTATACGTGGTAGCTGGGTATGTAAATAAATAAAGATTTTAGGACATCTTACACAAATTGAGCTATAGTTGCCGAGTGAAGAATGGATATTTGACAGTTTAAAAATGAGCCTTATATAATAGTTTAGAGTTTAGACTATCGGAAAAATTGTGAGTCTTACGCTCATATTTGAGGATTAATCTATAACTCGAGAACCTTCCCGCCCCAACGGCCATCGGTTCTACGGTTCTCACAAGGTGGACTGATGACCTGATGAAGGTTGCAGGAGCCTATTTTCAGCAGTGGACGTCTTTCGGCTGATATGATGATGATGATGGTAAATCTATAACTGTCAAAAGTTTATTCATAGAAATCGGCTACTATAGTCCCACGGTAAGCTCAATTGAGGCTTGTGATGTGGGTCCCAAGCGACGATATATATAATAGATACTTTAATACATAGCCACGACCAAGGAACAAATATTTGTGATAAATAAATACACAAATAATGCCCTCTCCGGGACAAATACATAAAACGTCTCTTAACTTAGCAAGTTCTTAAGTTGTTTGGGGGAGGCCTATGTTCAGCAGTGGACGTCTTTTCGGCTGATATGATGATGATGATGATGATGAACTTAGCAAGTCGCTAAATATTGTTTGTCACTTTCGGTCTTAGACATATTGATAAAAGCGAAAGCTTGAATGCGCGATATAACGTGATGTGTGCTGCCATCTGTCGTCGAAGACCGCCGCCGCCGCTCTACCAGCAGCTATTAGCTGTCCAAGTATTGACCAGGATTGTTGGCGAAGAAGAGTATGCTCTACCTATACGTGGTAGCTGGGTATGTAAATAAAGATTTTAGGACATCTTACACAAATCGACCTGTAGCTGCAGAGTGAAGAATTAATATTTGACAGTTTAAAAATGAGCCTTATATCGTCGGCTGACAAGCAAAACTCACTATAAAAACTGTCACTACTCTTAGCAACCTCTTATATCAGTATTGAATCAAAACTGAGATAAGAGCTTTATTTCAAGTAGTATTTGTTACTTAGTGAGTTTTGCTTGTCAACTAACGATATAATAGTTTAGAGTTTAGACTATCGGAAAAATGGTGAGTCTTACGCTCATATTTAAGGATTAATCTATAACTCGAGAACCTTCCCGCCCCAACGGCCATCGGTTCTACGGTTCTCGAGTGGCGGCCACGTACCGGAAAGCGCAATGTGCACTGATGACCTGGTGAAGGTTGCAGGAGTCCGCTGGATGCGGGTGGCGCAGGACCGGTCATTGTGGCAATCTTTGGGGGAGGCCTATGTGCAGCAGTGGACGTCTTTCGGCTGATATGATGATAATGATGAATCTATAACTGTCAAAAGTTCATTCTTAGAAATCGGATACTATAGTCCTGGTAAGCTCAATTAAGGCTTGCGATGTGGGTACCAAGCGACGATATATATATAATAGATACTTAAATACATAGCCACGACCAAAGAACAAATATTTGTGATAAATAAATACAGATGTAGTGAGAAATGACTTGCCTTCGGAAACGTTCGTCAACGTCATGCTGTTTCAGTCTATCTCACTGAGACTGACAGTAATAGCTGTCATGCTACTTCAGTCAGACTCGGTGACACTGCCTGAAATAGCATGTGTTTACGAACGTTTCCGAAGGCAAGTAATTTCTCACTACACCTGTACACAAATAATGCCTTCACCGGGACCAATACACAAACGTTTCTTAACTTAGCAATTCGCTAAGTATTGTTTGTCCCTTTCGGTCTTAGACATACTGATAAGACAGAAAGCTTGAATGCGCGATATAACGTGATGTGTGCTGCCATCTGTCGGCGAAGACCGCCGCCGCCGCTCTACCAGCAGCTATTAGCTGTCCAAGTATTGACCAGGATTGTTGGCGAAGAAGAGTATGTTATACCTATACGTGGTAGCTGGGTATGTAAATAAATATTTTAGGACATCTTACACAAATCGACCTATAGTTGAGTGAAGAATGAATATTTGACAGTTTAAAAATGAGCCTTATATCGTCGGTTGACAACCAAAACTCACTAAGTAACAAATACCTACTTGAAATAGAGATCGTATCTCAGTTCTGATTCAATACTGACATAAGAGGTTGCTAAGAGTTGTGACAGTTTTTATAGTGTGTTTTGCTTGTCATCCGCCGATATAATAGTTTAGAGTTTAGACTATCGGAAAAATGGTGAGTCTTACGCTCATATTTAAGGATTAATCTATAACTCGAGAACCTTCCCGCCCCAACGGCCATCGAATCTACGGTTCTCGAGTGGCGGCCACGTACCGGAAGGCGCAAGGTGGACTGATGACCTGGTGAAGGTCATTTTGGCAATCTTTGGGGGAGGTCTGTGTTCAGCAGTGGACGTCTTTCGACTGATCTGATGATGATGATGATGATGATGATGATGATGATGATGATGATGATGATGATGATGATGATGATGATGATGATGATGATGATGATGATGATGATGATGATGATGATGATGATGATAATGATAATGAAAATAAATTTAGTAACCTCAAACTAAACATTCATTATTTGACAAAAATCGAATTTCCTTTATGAATCACATAAGGCAGGACTGGGTTATAGACATATTGATAAGAGCGAAAGCTTGAATGCGCGATATAACGTGATGTGTGCTGCCATCTGCCGGCGAAGACCGCCGCCGCCGCTCTACCAGCAGCTATTAGCTGTCCAAGTATTGACCAGGCTTGTTGGCGAAGAGTATGCTCTACCTATACGTGGTAGCTGGGTATGTAAATAAATAAAGATATTAGGACATCTTACACAAATCGACCTGTAGTTGCCGAGTGAAGAATATTTGACAGTTTAAAAATGAGCCTTATATCGTCGGTTGACAACCAAAACTCACTAAGTAACAAATACCTACTTGAAATAGAGATCGTATCTCAGTTCTGATTCAATACTGACATAAGAGGTTGCTAAGAGTTGTGACAGTTTTTATAGTGTGTTTTGCTTGTCATCCGCCGATATAATAGTTTAGAGTTTAGACTATCGGAAAAATGGTGAGTCTTACGCTGATATTTAAGGATTGATCTATAACTCGAGAACCTTCTCGCCCCAACGGCCATCGGTTCTACGGTTCTCGAGTGGCGGCCACGTACCGAAAGGCGCAGCGTGGGTAGGCCCCTCACAAGACTGATGATCTGGTGAAGGTCGCAGGAGTCCGCTGGATGCGAGCGGCGCAGGACCGGTCATTGTGGCAATCTTTGGGGAGGCCTATGTTCAGCAGTGGACGTCTTTCGGCTGATATGATGATGAATCTATAACTGTCAAAAGTTCATGCATAGAAATCGGCTACTATAGTCCCACGGTAAGCTCAATTAAGGCTTGTAATGTAGGTACCAAGTGACGATATATATAATAGATAGATACTTAAATACATAGCCACGACCAAGAAACAGACATTTGTGATAAATAAATACACAAATAATGCCCTCGCCGGGACCAATACATAAACGTTTCTTAACTTAACAAGTCGCAAAGTATTGTTTCTCCCTTTCGGTCTTAGACATATTGATAATACAGAAAGCTTGAATGCGCGATATAACGTGATGTGTGCTGCCATCTGCCGGCGAAGACCGCCGCCGCCGCTCTACCAGCAGCTATTAGCTGTCCAAGTATTGACCAGGCTTGTTGGCGACCACGAGTATGCTCTACCTATACGTGGGAGCTGGGTATGTAAATAAATAAAGATTTTAGGACATCTTACACAAATCGACTTATAGTTGCGGAGTTATGAATAGCGTTGAAAATTTCCGGGTTAAATCCCGTTTCTTTCCAAACAGCTTGTTTTTTTCCGGATTTTTTCGAAAAAATTAATGAAATTTTCCAATTTCACTCTAAACCAAGCAGAATTAGGTCCAATTTTCACTTATACCAGCAGAACGCGATGTCACTGACGAAAAATCAATTGAAACAGATGGCAAGGAGTGACAGTGACAGTAACATTGATTATTTCTGTAAAAACCCGAAAAAATGGAAAAAAACGAAATTTTCATACATTCCCGAAAAAACAATTTGATTTTTTCCGACATTTTCAACGCTAGTTGTTCAGCAGTGGATGTCTTTCGACTGATCTGATGATGAAGATGATGATGATGATGATGAAAATAAATTCAGTAACCTCAAACTAAACATTCATTATTTGACAAAAATCGAATTTCCTTTATGAATCACATAGGGCAGGACTAGGTTATAGACATATTGATAAGACCGCCGCCGCCGCTCTACCAGCAGCTATTAGCTGTCCAAGTATTGACCAGGCTTGTTGGCGAAGAAGAGTATGCTCTACCTATACGTGGTAGCTGGGTATGTAAATAAATAAAGATTTTAGGACATCTTACACAAATCGACCTATAGTTGCGGAGTTATGAATGAATATTTGATAGTTTAAAAATGAGCCTTATATAATAGTTTAGAGTTTAGACTATCGGAAAAATGGTGAGTCTTACGCTCATATTATTCTACCTATACGTGGGAGCTGGGTATGTAAATAAAGATTTTAGGACATCTTACACAAATCGACCTATAGTTGCCGAGTGAAGAATATTTGACAGTTTAAAAATGAGCCTTATATAATAGTTTAGAGTTTAGACTGTCGGAAAAATGGTGAGTCTTACGCTCATATTTAAGGATTAACCTTCCCGCTCCAACGGCCATCGGTTCTACGGTTCTCGAGTGGCGGCCACGTACCGGAAGGCGCAGCGTGGGTAGGCCCCTCACAAGACTGATGAAGATGAGCAAAATGTCAAAACTGAAATTGAATCTTACGCACATGCGTGTAGATCTATATTGTTCTGTGGACCAAGACTTTTATATCGGTCTTTGGCGGTGCTAATATATCAGTCGTCGTCTAAAAGGTTAAAGGTCTTTAATGAAAACAAAATCCCTACAAAATTGATAAAATAAGGACAACCCCAAAGTTTGTATGGAAGTTTCCTTTTTTGTTACCCGATCCCTATATATTTTTATAAAAAAGGAATCTCAACACCATTGACTCTACCAACCTACCAATTTTTATCAATATTTAAGATGTGATCCAAATGTACAAACTTTTGGAGCTCAAATCCAGTTTTTTCCATCAATTTTGCTTTTTAAACTAGTTTTTAGTGTTCCGTAGCCAAAATGGCAAATAAACGGAACCCTTATGTTTTCGCTATTTCCGTCTGTCCGTCTGTTTGCAGCATAGCTCATTGGCCGTAAATACTAAAAATCTGCAATTTGGTACAGATATACATATTAATCATGCCAACAAAGTGGTACAATAAAAACTAGAAACAAATTTTTCTTTCGGGTACCTCCCCAATTGCTGAAGTGGGGATGATTTTTTTATTTGCTGTAATCCTATAGTGTGGGATATCATTGAATAGGTCTCTTAAAAATAATAAGGGTCTTAAAAGAAAGTGTTTTTCTAAAGTCAATATTTTAGTAGATAATTACTCCAGAAGAAAAAAAAAATTGTCCCGCCCTAACTTTTGATCCGTAAGTCCAAAAAATATGAAAAAAAATCATGGATAGTGGGCTTATAGAATACCTTAAAATAAAACTATTTCGAACATAATTGGCCCAGCCGTTGAATAATTACGGAACCTTACACTGAGCATGGCCCGACATGCTCTTGGCCGGTTTTTTTTTTCAAATTGTCTCTATTTTTCAGATGCAACGCATTAAATCCCTCCCCGTCGCGGTACCCATCGAACCGACCACGCTGTCTCCCTCGCACACGCAGCGCTCGCGCATCTTCCTTCGCACTCTCTCCGAAGACCCAATGCTATTTGATTTACACTCGGGTGAGGAGGTTGTGGTAAGTAATGTTGTGTATGATTTATTTTTGATGCAACATTTCATACGGCATCAATAAAGTAGGAACATGGGTGAGAATCTCTACAGCTGCGATATATGCAGAATAATACGAGACTACAGCAATACGAAGACCCTATGACTTGAGCGAGGTATAATCTCTGGTGAAAACGCTACTTTCGACTCTAGGGATGGAATAGCAACTTTCGACCCGCCTACGAAAATTGATCTTTCCAATCAGGAAAGATGAAAAAAAAAAAAAACATTAATTTTAATCAGATCTCGATACTAAACTGGCACTTCAAATAATTACCGGTTGTTTAATATTGGCCTTATTTTTATATTTTCGTCTGGCAACATAGCTGTCATTTTGACATTAGGTTTAGTATGGCAGCATTGCCACACAGTAGTTCGTTGTCGTGTGTGAGAGCTCGAAGTCGGTAGCGCGAAAAACCTTAAATTTGTGCCAGTCATGTAAAGTGTAAAGTTAATTGATTTCGAAGACGATATCTCAAGTTCCGGCTACTCATCCAATTCTAAAAGTCTCATAACCACAAGATCGCATCTCGGCTAATATCCCGCGTTAGCATACGTATAGGTGAAACCCGACTGCTTTGCTGTACGTGAGCTCACCTCTGCACGAGTTTAGGGAATCGCCTTTATTTGCTTGCGGAGCTACGCCTAAGGACATCAAGGTAAGCCGTCTTGCGATCCTATTCTAAATTTCTTCTTAATTCCAAATTTTTAACATTACCAAAATCACACAAGGTTAGCTAAAACATAAATTTTTGTCATTTTACAGTCCGCTATATTTCGTTTTCGTTCATTATTTTTGGTCCTTCGAGCCGGATCTTATTGAAAAGTACCTTTTGTCGTATGTAATAGCTAATTTTCGTGATTTTTGATAATTTTTGTTTTTTATCCAAATTGTAGGGTACTTGAGATATTGTCTTACTGAACATTTTTTGTCGGATTTTAGGTGTACGCCATATTTTATTGTCGTTGTAAGTTGGTAGTGCACTTTCCGGACCATAGATTCAAAATTAACTTGACTTAATTTAATTTGTTGTATACAATTTGTCGTATCCAATTTATCGTATCAACTTGTCATAGTAAAATTGTCGGGTCAACTAACCATCTCAAAGCGTGAAACGGAACGCAGTTCATATTATCTGTGTCTGTTATCTGTAAACGTCAAGTTGTTTATTGATCACTTTTAGGTTATAGTGATATTTGTAATTGTTTACATCTATTTCTCGTTTTAATTGCTGCTTTGAATGATGGGTGGTGGTCATAATGATAGTGAATTAGAACCTTCGACAGTAGATTCATACCGTATCGCCCGGGATTATTGTATTATGCGCTTGGAACATATAGAAAGTTCAGACTTGCAAGGTTACAACGAATCGGACTTTAAAGAGATTGAACGTGATTTTCATGACGCGCAAATACGTATTCTGCGGCCGCTTTCGCAAGCCCAACGTAGTGATGAATACGAGGTCACTAGGGAGTTCGAAAATAGGTTAAAATCTATTAAAAGTAGGTTAAGGCAAAATGCTCAAATGGATAAAATCAGCAGCGAAAGTAAACCTGTATTGTTGGAAAATAACTTAGCTAAGCTACCTAAAATATCAATAAAGCCTTTCGATGGTAAGCTAGAGAACTGGGTGTCATTTAAAGAACTATTTGACTCATTGATTCATAACCGGAACACAATTAGTGATGTTGAAAAGTTACACTACTTGTTGTCAAGTGTTCAAGGTTCTGCTTATGAATTAATAAAAAGTTTTCCTTTGTCAAATGACAGCTATGTTAGTGCATATGAAACTTTGGCCAACTACTATGACAAGAAAAGACAAATTGCTATTATTTACTATGAAAAGATGTTGAATTGTGAGGCTGTGAAAAACAAGAATGATTTAGATCGGGTGTTCCGTGTCTTTAATGAAAATTTAAATATTTTGTCGAAATTTGATCTTCCTGACCGGAATTTCATGCTGTATTACTTATTGTGGTCGAAATTGGATGTGCAACACGTGAGGCATTTGAACTTCAGCTTGAATCAAATGTTGATATACCTAAATTTGAAATATTAAAGAGCTTTATAGAAAAACGTAGCAAAGCCTTAGAAAATTCAACTATTCAAGTGAAAGCTTCAACTGTTAAACCATTGCCTAAAAATAAAACAGCATTTGTCGTGTCGAACCCGAACTGTGTCTTTTGTACTGGACAGCATAGCCTTGCTAAATGTCACAAATTTTTAAAACTTGACCAAAATGCTCGCTTTAACTTAGTGAAAGAAAAGGGATTGTGTATTCTGTGTTTCTCGGATAACCATAGAGTGAAATCTTGTCGTGCCTCTTGTTGTAGTGTGTGTAGTCGTTCACATCACACTTTATTACCAGTGATCGGATTAGGTAGTGCCATTTCGCGGGACTTCGGTACGTTATCTTAGTGTGGACATAACTTCTAAGCCCGACATTTAATACGAAAAGTAAAATTTTTGTTCGAAAATTTACAATTTTATAGTTATTTTGTTTACTTTCAGTTTGATATTGATAAAAATTAGTCTAATCTTACTTATCGAACATGGTTTTAAGGGTATTTTGCACAATAGCTAATTTTGTCATATGAGGTATCGAGACAAACCAATGTGGTTTTACGATACTATCATAAAAAATGTATGTAGTTAGTATTATATCCTAATAAATAATAAAAAATGTGTGCCTTTATTAATGATTTTCTAGTTGTTAATTTCACACTCGTAGTTAAATGATTGGTTTAATCAATCATTTTTACTTCTTTACCGGACTTTGAGACGCTCTTTGGGACTCTTTTGGCCGATCTCACTGGAGTTTGATTTCGTTAACTACTAAATGGACTGAGGTTCTGGTGGTCTAAAGTAGAGCAGTCATAGAGTTTTCTTTAACCCGGCGAGAGTGTGGTGAAAAAAAGTTAAACAAAAATAAACTCTAAATATATTGACATAAGTCAAACGCAGGGTATGAGATACCCTGCCACACTCCCGCTGGGTTAATAATTTTTTTATTTCTAATACTGTTAGTAGCAGCTATAAAAACATCAAATAAAAGATGTATTCACCACAAAATACAAAATCCTTTCATTTTTTCATGTATCTTCAATTTATGACATAACAAGAAAATGTTCTGTAAAAAAATACAAGTCCCAGGATCCCGAGGCTTATCCATGTTAAGTATAATGTTTAAGGTCATTCACCCGAAATGGCACTACCTAATCCGATCACTGTTTATTACATTTCACTAAAAATGCAGAAATACCTGTGCCCATAGAGGTTGCTCCCGTACTGCCAGATAGTAATAGTAGTAACACTGTTTTAACATCTGTGACTGGGGAAAATACCATTTTATTTTCAACTGTTAAAGTTTTAATTAAAGATGCTTTTGGAAACTTTCGACCGGTGCGCGCGCTACTAGATGGCGCTAGCGCATGCAACTTTATTTCGGAACCCTGCGCTAAAATGTTAGGGTTTAATATAGCTCGTGGCCAACATGCCGTGTATGGCATTGGCAATTCTGTCGCTCAACCGTTCGGCTCTCTATCGTGTGAAATTAAACCATTTCACAATTTGTCTTTGTCGTCGAATATTAAATTCGAAGCTTTCGTTTTGTCGAAGATATGTGCCGATCAACCTACCCAACCTATCGACTCGTCGAGGTGGTCGCACATAAAAAAATTGTCGCTCGCTGACCCTGACTTCGCTCAACCGGCACCAGTGGACTTGTTGCTTAATGCACAACTTTTCGTTTCGTCGTTGATCCCTGGTATACGTCGAGGGAAGCCCGGTCAACCTACTTTGTTGAACACAATCTATGGATGGATTGTCATAGGTGAGTGTGACATTAGTCAACTCAACACCAATTCTGTCGTGTCTTCTCGTAAGATGAATAGCCATTGCTTTTTCGTTTCGAATTCTTCGCAAACTTTGTCGCTTGAAGATTCCATAAAAAAATTTTGGGAATTAGAAAATGTCACTGCTCCTACCAAATCTTTCGTGTCGGAGGAGGAGCAGCGATGCGAAGATTATTTTCGTGATAAATATTATCGTAATGAAGAAGGTAGGTTCGTAGTGCCTTTGCCTTTCGTTGATCCTACGAACAAGCCTACCTTCCTCAATTCGCGCGAAATCGCTCTTAAGCGATTCCTGTCGTTGGAACGCAGGTTAAACTCCAATCCTGAGTTTAAAAGGTCGTATGTCGAATTTATGGAAGACTACGAGTCTCGTGGTCATTTGGAAGAAGTAGATCCTCCTTTGAGTGACGTCACGGACGGTAACATACACTGACAAGCTCGTGCTTTTTTTTATCACTATCCCGTATAGTTTGATAGTTTGTCGTAATATAAGTATTCGGTGTGTTTATTGTTACGCTGTGAAGTTGTGAGAGTGTGCGCAGCTCGCTACGTGTTGTGCTAACGCCGTTTGATGGGGTTTATTTAGACAGTATCATTGTGTGACTTTTTCGTATAGTGGGTAGGCGTGGGAAATAAACAAACATTTAACAGCTGACTATTTTAATAATATCAGTGGATATAAATATTTACAAAATTAGTTTAATCGACATTTAATTAAAAATCTAAATTGCTCATTACAGTTTTTCCTACTTACTACATTTACTGTAATTTCGCAGTCTGGCATTGACATTTGCGCCATCTCTCGGCAATCTTATAAACTATCTGGTGTTGTGTCGATCAATCGTGAGGAAAATGGTTAGCTGTGCAGCGGCTTGCGGTAAACCGCTGGGGGCGACAGGTGTCGCTAAGTGTAACTGCAACCTTGTATACCACAAAACCTGTGTAGGGCTGGGGATCAATGCCCGTGTCAGCCCTAACTGGGTATGTCCAGTATGCAAGGCGGCGGCCCCTCGGCATGACAACACCGACACGCCGGTGAAGGCCAGCGGGGCCTGCGAGGACGACGTGCCGCTCGACATCGCCGAACAGTTGCGCTTGCTACGGGTCGACTTCGCCTCCGTGCGCGACGAGGTCGTCGGTCTGCGCCGCGAGGTGGCGGGGCTGAACGGCCTGATCGGGAGTATCGCCGGCCGCCTCGACGCCGTCGAGGAGAGGGTCAGGCGTCTCGAGGAGCGGCCCGTGGCCACCGCCGACGGCGAGTTGGCGGCGACCGTCGCCGACTTGAAAGTACAACTCTCCGACCGCGAGCAGGACCTCCTCCTCGGCGACGTGGAGATCACGGGAATCCCGGAGCAGCCGGCCGAGTCCGCATCACACTTGGTCTGCCTAGTCGCCACGAAGCTCGGCGTCGAGCTCGACTCCCGCGACATAGTGTTCGCGGAGCGGGTGGGCGCGCGCCGCCAGCGGGAGGTCGCGGCGGGGGCGCGCAGCCCGGCGGGTGACGCGGAGGGTGCCGCCGGGCGCCCGCGGCCGCTCGTCGTGCGCCTGGCGAGGCGCGGGCCGCGTGCGGACCTACTACGGGCGGCGCGCGTGCGGCGCGGGGCGGACACACAGGACTTCGGCCTGCAGGGCGGCCCGGCCAGATTCTACGTGAATGAGCGACTCACGAGACAGAACAGGTCGCTCTTTTACCTAGCTCGGCAGGAGTGTAGACGGTCGGAATGGCGTTACCATTGGACGAAGGACGGGCGAGTCTACGTGCGACGCGACAAAGACTGTCCCGCGCACCGCATACGGACGGAGGCTGACATCGGCAAGGTTTTTCCCGGTCCGGCTGGTTGCTGAGTCACGTTCGTGTCGGAAAAGTGCTATTGGCGTTAGTTTTAGGGCACTGTAATTTATGTATATTTTTAAACTATTATTTTAAACTTTTTAATAGAGTATATTTTTTTCAACTACTACATCCGTACTACTACTTCTTTTTAGGGGCAACAAAAAATATTATTTGTCATGATAACTGGTTTGACAGATATAGTTCTAATTTATTTATGCTTAATTCACAAAAGTTTCAATCTAATTTTCTATATATCAATCAATTAAATCATCAGCTTTGGTCTAAAATTATACTTAGTTACTATATATTATTATTACATATTAAATTATATATTATAAGGCACTTAAGATAAGTTTGTACAACGCGGGCTCCTTAGGCACGAACCATGACGACTTCATTGCGGCGGTTGTTCGGTGGGATGTCGACGTCCTGGCTGTCAACGAGACGTGGTTGCGTCCTGGACAGGACGAGAGGGCGCCAGTAGTCCCCGGGTACAGGTTGCGTCATACACCTCGACCACAAAGTACGCGATCGCGCGGTGGGGGAGTTGGCTTTTATATTAAGCGTGGAGTGAACGTACGCACTTGGTGTCACCCTGTCGACCCGATACATGGTAGCGTCGAGCAAATGTGGCTGACCTTGACCCTCAACGGAAAGAAGCTTGTAGTTGGAACCGCATATAGGCCGCCTTGGATGGACACTGATTTATTCTTCGACGCCATTTCAGATACAGTTAGTTCGATTCCTGAATTTGATCATATAATTATACTAGGAGATTTCAATATTAATTTATTAGGTAATGACATAAAAGTAGCTAAATTAAAAAATTTCTTAACATGTTTTCAATTGTCGCAATTAGTGTTACAACCAACTCATTTCACTGATACAAGCCAGACCCTAATAGACATAGTATGTACAGATTTGCGAGCAAAACAAATAAGTGTGGATCACGTGGGTTCGCTCTACGGGCATTGTTTTGTAGTTTGTGAATTTAATATCAAATTTGAGAAAGTAAAGCCATTTCAAGTATCTTTCAGGCCTATAAAAAATATTAATATGGAAAGCTTTAACTCAGATTTGCAAGGTGTGAGATGGGACTTAATATCACGGTTAACGGATGTTAATGACATGGTGACAGCGTTCAACTCGGTTATTTTTAGTTTGTTTGATTTACACGCACCAGTTAAGTCAGTAAGAATTAAAGAACGCTCTTACCCGTGGATCACTGACACAATCAAATCAATGATGCGACTGCGTGACAAAGCAGCAGCAGACTACCACAGAAGCCACTGTGAAGTTAAAAAGAAGTATTACAAAGACCTGAAGTCTGTCATCATCAAAGCCTTGTACTCAGAAAAAGCATGTTATTTCAAGCAAAACATAAACAACAAAATTCATGAACCAAAATCATTGTGGAAAAACCTTAAAAGTACTCTGACACCTAGAAAGGTTACTGAATTACCTTCTTCATTTAACGATCCGGCAATTATAAATAATCATTTTTTAAACGTACCTGGTAACTCAAAAATAACTATATCGTACCTAACTTTTTATGAATTTAATAGATACTGTGATAGCACATTTCATCTACAACCAATTAGCTTAGATCATTTAATAAAAATTGTTAGATCACTGAAATCAAATGCTGAAGGCTGCGATGGAATTAATCTAACCATGTTAATGTCAACTTTTCCATATTCTATAGAGGTTATTAAAGACATGGTAAATCAGTCTATTATTACATCTACATTTCCTGACCAATGGAAGTTAGCAATAGTACAGCCACTGCCAAAAATCACAAATCCTACAGAGTTGAAAGATCTACGAGCTATAAGGCCTATAAGCATCTTGCCATGTCTCTCAAAAATTTTGGAAAAGGCTGTGTGTTCTCAACTAAATGCTTACCTTGAAAGTAACAATATACTGCCAGATGCCCAGTCAGGTTTTAGAAAGGGACGAGGCACAGTAACTGCTTTACTTGATGTCACAGACAATATCTTGAATGCTCAGGATCAAGGAATGTGTACTTTTCTGGTACTTCTAGACTTTTCCAGGGCATTTGATTGTCTTAGTATTGACTTGCTACTGTCTAAATTAAGTTATTATGGATTTGATAGTGCCACGCTAAAATGGTTTGACAGTTATCTGAGTTACCGATATCAGTATGTGAAACTAAGTTACAGTGACGGTTCCTCAAGTAATTCAGATAAAGCACATCTCCACAGAGGCGTTCCGCAGGGGTCGGTGATCGGCCCGATTCTGTTTATATTATATACCGCTGATGTAGGGTCCCACATCACACATTGCAAATATCACATCTATGCGGATGATATACAAGTATATATCTCCTGCAAACCGGCAGAAGTTGACAATGCAATAGCAAAACTTAACCAGGATCTTTCACTAATAGCGTCCTGGGCCGAAAATAACTGCTTGGTTCTTAATCCTGATAAAACAAAGTACATGGTCTTTGGTACTAAGCAGAGGTTGGCTGATCTTAACCCTACTTGCAATATTATGTTAAGAGATCGACCCATAGATCGAGTATATGAAGCACGAAACTTGGGTCTCTTACTGGACAGTGATCTCCGCTACGAGAAGCACATTGCTAGTTCTGTTAGCAGCTGTTTCTATAAACTTAAGATTTTGTATAGAATTAGGCCATTTATTAGTACAGATATGCGTATTAATTTAGTAGAATCACTGATTATTTCCAGGCTGAACTATGCAGATGTAGTGTTTGGCCCGCGCCTTTTAGCAAAAACGAAAAGACTTGTTCAACGAATTCAAAATGCTTGTGCTCGCTTCTGTTTCTCCATTCCGTTGAGGGCCCATGTCACACCATTTTTAAATAAACATAAGCTCTTGAAAATGCACCATCGTCGTAAGCTACATTTGGCTTGTCTTGTTTTTGGCGTAATAAAACACAAGTCTCCACCATATCTTTTTGACAAGTTGTCTTGCGCTAGGTCACACGGAAGACGGAACTCGACCATCCACTTGTTGACACCCAGGCATGCCTCGCCAGCTTTTCGAGGTAGCTTCCGCTATGCAGCGTCAAAGTGTTGGAACACCATACCCCCGCCGATCAGGAGCCTGCAAACCGTCAAATCGTTTAAATTTAAACTAAAAACCTTTATGCTCCAACACCAGCTAGGGCAGGAGCCCTTCAAGCATGACACAAGCTGTATTTGAGGAGAGAATTTGAAACTTTTGTTTGAATTATTAGAATTGTATCTTAAAAGAAAATTGTTGTAGATTAGGATATTTATAATTTAATTGTACTCACCTTTCTGTTATGCTCCATCCATGTCCAGCGAGATATTATGTAGTATAAGTAGTTGCTCATTTTATTCAGTTGGCACGCATTCTTCGCACCTCACATATTTGTAGTTTTGTTTAGTGTAAGTAAATATTTAATGTAATAATATAGGTCATCAATCATTTTATTGTTTTGTCACAAATATAGATGACCCATGATCTTGTAATAATTTAAGTGCTATTATTATGTGAACCCCGTGAGCAGAACCGACCATGCTGGCCGTCAAATGTCACTAATGTCAGTGTCATTATTGGGGATGCGTTCCAAAATTATAATTTAACTGTGCGAGCGACGTTTCAGTGTATCTTATGTATGTTATTGTATTGTATAATATTCTGTTTCCATTTCTGTATTTAATTTATGTATGTAAGTATGTGTATTAGAATAAGTGTCTGACGTGCGTGACCTCACAAACGGCCCCAATGGAAGACCAGCGCTGGGCTGTAATTACAGGCCCCAGCTTTATGCTGAATTGGGGACCGTTTTGTGGCATAATTTGTTTTTGTCCTTTTAAATGTGTATATTGTAAAGTCATATGTGTCACAAATAAATATTTTTTCTTTCTTTCTTTCTTTCTTCTTTCCTTCAACATGTGAGGGCCGGTTCTACTATATACCGCACCATGGAATTTTACGTGAATCGGTTACAACTCCTCTTCGTGTCGTCTTCCATGCCAGTGTTAAGGACGCTAACGAGGTTTCCTTAAATTCAACTCTACTGGCAGGGCCCAAGCTTCAAACCAATATTTTCGATCTGCTTACTCGTTTTCGTTGGCACGCTGTCGTCTTCACAGGTGATATAAAGCAGATGTACAGGCAAATCTTGGTCTCTGAAGAAGACGCTGACTATCAACGCATTCTGTGGCGACCCTCGTCCTCAGGTCCCATACGTGACTATCGTCTCAAGACTGTAACATATGGTGTCACTGCTGCGCCATTCCAAGCTCTTCGTACCATGGCTCAGCTCGCCAATGATGCTGCGGAAGAATACCCAGCTGGCTCAGCTGTTCTCGCCCGTGATATCTACGTCGATGACGTTGTTACTGGAGCTGACTCCGTCGAAAAGGCTCGCTCCCTTCAGGTGGAACTCACGAACATTCTGTCGTCGGGTGGCTTTCATCTGAGGAAGTGGACCTCTAATAGTGGTGATTTTCTGGAAAATCTTCCATCTTCGAACTTGTATTCGCAGAATTTCAAACATTTCGATGAAACTTCAGATATATCTCTGAAAATATTGGGTTTGCTGTGGCAACCTCACTCAGATTCCTTTGGTTTTCGTGTCGTCGATACTCATAACGGTAGATGTACCAAGCGCACTATTCTTTCGGAAATAGCCAGGATTTATGATCCATTAGGTTTTCTGTCGCCTGTAACATTCCTCGCCAAGTACCTAATGCAGCTCCTTTGGACTTCCGGAGTTTCTTGGGATGATGATGTCCCAGAAAATATTAGGCTTCAGTGGCAGGAGTTTAAGACTCAACTTTCTTCATTGAGCTCGGTAGCTGTTCCTCGTCGCATCGTCGGTAATTTTGATGCCTTGCAACTGCATGGTTTTTGTGATGCGTCGGAACGTGGCTTTTGTGCTGTTGTTTACTGCCGTACATTGAGTAAGAATGGTGATATCGCCGTTCATTTAGTTTGTGCCAAATCAAAAGTGGCTCCTTTACGTAAATTATCGGTGCCGCGACTCGAATTAGTCGCAGCAGTTTTGTTATCGGACTTGGTGGCGTCAGTCGTGGAAGCTTTGAAGCCCTTTCACTTGGTTAGTGAAATATTCGCATGGTCGGATTCCAGTGTGGCGTTATCCTGGATCAAGTCGTGTCCATCCAAATGGAAAACCTTTGTGGCAAACCGGGTGAGCCACATCCAGGATCTAATCCCTCCAGACTCATGGCGTCATATATTGATTTCAGAACCACTGACAACCCCGCGGATTGTGGATCGCGTGGGCTTCTTCCCCAAGATTTGGTTGATCAATCTAGTTGGTGGACCGGGCCTCATTGGCTTCGACTTCCCGTTGAAAAATGGCCTAAGTCGTTGTTATCGTTAGACCAAACTGTTCTTCATGAAGAGCAGAAGCTTACTGTTCTCGTTATAACCAATAACGAAGAATTAGTTGACCATCTGTTGAATAGATTCTCTTCACTAAAAACAATTCAACATGTGCTAGCATATTGTTTTCGTTTTTCTGAGAATTGTAGACAGAAAGCTGTCGATTCTCGTGTCGTTGGATCTTTGCAGCCATCAGAGATTCACAGAGCATTTATGTTTTTAGTCAAATTTGTGCAAGAAAGTGTATTTTCGTTGGAGTTGGAGTACCTTAAAAAGGGGTCTCCTAACTCCCTCCCTAAGAGTCTTCGCAAACTATCACCTTTCGTTGACGAGGTAGGTCACCTCAGGGTGGGCGGTCGCTTGGCTCACGCTAAGATTTCTTTCGAAGCAAAGCATCCTTTGCTATTACCTCGTTCCCATCGCCTCACTAGTTTGATAATTCAAGAATATCATGTTCGCTTCATGCACCCTGGTGCACTGACTCTTATGAATCTTCTAGCACAAAATTTTTGGATATTGTCAAGCAAACGTGCCATTCGATCTGTGATCTCTAGCTGTACTAAATGTTTTCGTGTTCGTCCTCAACTTGCCCCTGCTCCATTTATGGGAAATTACCCTTCGTATTGGGTGAATCAGCTTAAGTGTTTTTCAAGTTCAGTTATCGACTATGGTGGACCTTTCAACATAGCTTTCGGACGTGGTCGTGGTGCTAAAACCTTTAAGGGCTACATCTGTGTCTTCGTTTGCACCTCTACGAAAGCTATACATATCGAGCTCGCGTCGGAATTGTCCACAGAAGCATTCCTCGCAGCTTTGCGACGCTTTATCGCACGTCGTGGCCGATGCAGTCATCTCGTGTCTGATCAGGGCAGAAATTTTATCGGTGCCAGTAACTATCTTGGTTCTCTCATGCAAAAGGCCGCGGAGTCTCAAGAAATTAAATTCTCGTTTAGTCCTCCGGGTAGCCCTCACTTTAATGGCTTGGCTGAGGCTGGAATCAAGTCAGTGAAAACACACCTCGCTCGTTCTATCGGTACTCAACGATTAACTTTCGAGGAATTTTATACTGTACTGACACAAGTAGAGGCTATGTTAAATTCTCGTCCCTTGACACCTCTGAGTTCGGATGCCAATGATTTCGCAGCTCTAACTCCAGGACATTTCCTCACCTTGGAACCTCTTTCGATTATGCCTGAGGAGAAACTTGTTGATTTAAATATTAGCGTCCAGCAACGTTGGAACCTCATTCAAAAAATCAGTCCTTCTGGTACCGATGGCAAACTGAATATATACACACACTGCAACAAAGGGCAAAGTGGGATAAACAATATTCTAATATCGACGTGGGAGCTTTAGTGCTTATCGTAGGAGAGTCATTAAATCCTCTCAATTGGCCTTTAGGTCGTATCGTTGCCTTGCACCCAGGTGCAGGTGGCATATGTAGAGTAGTAACTGTCAAGACTGCCACTGGACAGTACAAAAGACCAGTTGTCAAGATTTGTCCTTTGCCAATGGCATCTGACTCTTAATTAAGTTAAATGTTTAGTTAAAGTACGTAGCCTAGTTACAGGGCTATCGTAACCTGTAGGTCTTAGTTGTAGCATTCGTAAATTGTACTAGCTTTAGTTCACCTGCTGTCACAGACAGCATCTTTTCGTAGATTTAAGTTTTGTCGTTTTTTCGTAAATTCTAAGGCATGCTGCCGCACGCCCTCGCATTTAGGCGGGCGGAATGTTTAATATTGGCCTTATTTTTATATTTTCGTCTGGCAATATAGCTGTCATTTTGACATTAGGTTTAGTATGGCAGCATTGCCACACAGTAGTTCGTTGTCGTGTGTGAGAGCTCGAAGTCGGTAGCGCGAAAAACCTTAAATTTGTGCCAGTCATGTAAAGTGTAAAGTTAATTGATTTCGAAGACGATATCTCAAGTTCCGGCTACTCATCCAATTCTAAAAGTCTCATAACCACAAGATCGCATCTCGGCTAATATCCCGCGTTAGCATACGTATAGGTGAAACCCGACTGCTTTGCTGTACGTGAGCTCACCTCTGCACGAGTTTAGGGAATCGCCTTTATTTGCTTGCGGAGCTACGCCTAAGGACATCAAGGTAAGCCGTCTTGCGATCCTATTCTAAATTTCTTCTTAATTCCAAATTTTTAACATTACCAAAATCACACAAGGTTAGCTAAAACATAAATTTTTGTCATTTTACAGTCCGCTATATTTCGTTTTCGTTCACCGGTGTTTTGGTTATGGTTACACTCTGTATATTTTTGATAAATTGGTGGTAATAATATTGATTACCTACCAGTATTTTGTCTCCATCATTGTTGACTAAATTATTATCTATATAAATTCTAAATTATTATAATATATCTGTCATGCTTTGTTAATTATTATGAATAAAATAAAAAAAAAAGTATTAAATAAATTATCTATATTTTTAAAACAGACGGAGGTACAAGACATATCGCTCGTGGAAACTCCGCTGAACGCTCACGCTTGTGCCGGTACGCTCACCGCGTTACTACGTCACGCCGCTCCCTCTACCGCTATCGCTCCCGCTTCAGCGCTGACGTGTTTGTGGCCCGCTTTAGCGGATTTGCTGAAGGATTCTGGAGTTTGGAGGAATCTTAAGTGGTTGTTAGCTCAGGTAAGTAGTAAAAGAACTTAGTAAATGAGTATGTACTATATATTATCAAATTAGGACTTGTCCATTAATCACGTCATACCTGCGACCATATATAACATGGACGTCTAACACCAGCTCAAAAATGCCACCAAAATCAATTGTTCAATTGTGCCGAGTTGTGCAGGACATAGCGCTTTTCTTAACACCGCGCATATTTCGGCGCAACACCTTTGACAAATGTTTATAGAATATAGCAAATCAAAACTTTGATGGACCAATCACAACTATTTTTAAATGGCGGTTTAAGATTGTATAGGTTGACATTGAAATTCATTGCCGTGATGCATTAAAGAAGGGGTGACATTTGTCAACTAAAATTCAGGACCGTTTTTGAAAGGCAATTCACTATGACGTGCGGCTTCCATGTTTTATTTGTTCGTAGCGTCATACGATTTCGGCCTATTTTAGACCCCCCACCCCCCATGGTTATATTTGGTGATATTTTCTGGACACCCCCCCCCCCCCCCCTAGCCAATATGACGTGTAATTTTTTCCAACATAAGTCTTCCTTTGAATAACACTTGAATTTACGTACTTTTTTGCCAATTACGAGGTAAATGTTCGCCAAGTTTTAAAACTAAGTATTTAAAAAAGTGTTTTATAAAAAAGTAATGATTTGTTTTAGGTACTGGCTTGTAAGGCTGTACAGTCAAGGGCATTAATACACTTCTCCATACTGATCCCTTACAAATGTGTCTATATATTAATGCACTCGACTGTACAGCAGATTCGAGAGTAATCAAAGTCAATCTAGGATGTATTCAATATAGGAGTGGAATTCCCTGCCGGCGTCTATATTTCCGAGATCATATAACCCGTCAACCTTCAAGTCAAGGGTAGATAGGCACCTTCTGAGCAAACTCACTCCATCGTAGGCCACGTCTCTGCCCTTGGCTAGTCTGTGGCCATGAGTAAGCCTATTTCAATGAAATATTCATAGTGTAAGTGCAAAGACTTACAGACAATAGAATAATTGATCAGTTACTGAACATAGCTCTAGGCAGGGGGCTCTACTTTGTAAATAAGTTTAAACTCTTGTAAACCCTTAACTTTTGGACAACACACCTGCCAAACTATATAATAAATACCCATACTATTTGTTTATTTTATCTTGTACGTATTTTTCATGTGTATGTGAGTTATTATCTCTGTTACATTTTACTTTTGGCACTACCTGTTGACTTCCAATCACAGAATTAGATTTGGATAGAAGAAACAACTTCATCCATTTGTATGGCGGCCGAGCGTGTCAGATTTTGTACTGAAGTTGTTACTTGCCTATGATTTTAAATATGTCTCAGGCAAAATTTGACGCCCGAAAGCTGCAAGCTGCGATTAAAGACGGACAACTCAGTGGATTTCACTGAGTTCATTTGACACGCTAAGTCGATACGTTTGCTTGATCTATGGTATATATGACATCTGTGCTTCCAATTGATTATTAATTTCCTACTACCCAAAGGTTGTCTGGGTGAGATCGCTCTTTAGCGATATATCTTGTCATATATATCTTATATGTATCTTGCTTAGATTTGTTTTTCTTTTTATTATTTTCTTACTGGTGCTATAAATAATTACTTACACCTTTCAGGTTATCTGCAATTGCAAAGAGGAGTTAAAGCCGCACGCTAGCACGCTACTACCGGGTTTGCTCGCCGTGCTAGCCTCCGTTGAAGACGGGAAATGTATGAACGGATTACACATTGATGTTGTATGTATATTAATACAATTTTGACAACATTTTTAATTAGTGACTACTTACAATTAATATTTTATATAAATAATTTGTTTTGTTTCACTATATACAGTGTGGAATAATCGAATGCCACATGGATGGCAACTACCTTAAATATTGTAAATAGCACATTTAGTGTAAGAGACTTTCATTTATTTTTAAAAACAATGCATTCTGCATTTAAGGATTTATGAAAAATCGCTTGTCTCAGTCGGGATTCGAACCGGTCAAATGTGACAAAAAATAACGTGCCGTATTTTATTATGCAGATTGAAAGGGTTGTTGATAAGGTTAATTTTTCTAAATAACAAATACAATCTGAACAACGGAAGGCCACGAAAACTAACAATTGGGCCAATCAACTTTTCGATCGACATATTTTCTGTTCCCACGTTACTTTTCATGAACTTACAAATGTACGTCAATTAATACTATACATATATTTACAATGAAAAACAGTTGGAACCTAAATGTATCGATGTGAACTTGTGTGGCCTAACGCATGTACAATTAAAATTTGTAAGCATTTTTTCTAGCAAACTTGGTGACATTGTCACATGCGTTACGGGACAAAATAGTTTCGATCGAAAAGTTTATTGAACCCATTTAAGCGTTTTTAAGATTTGGTTTTTTTATACTCAAGCGTAGTTACTTTTTAACCCTTAAATGCATAGTGATGTATATATACATCATCTATTTTCGACTCTATTGACAACATGTCAGAATTCAAAGGGTTTAGCAGCCTTACCGAACAAGAGGTGCCTTTCCCCACGGATGAGGTCAATATTTTAGGTGGTGTACTAGCAGGCCCTAAGAATACTCCATGCTTAATATCGGCTCTAGATCTTCTTTTGTTTTAGAGTTATTCAAGATAATATAAAATATACAGGGTGCCGTTGAAAGTGGCATATTTCGTGAACTGTTCATGTTAGATCAACCAAACAAAATTGTGTTTGATAACAATAAAATAAACTACATCCGTGGGGAAAGGCACCTCTTGTTCGGTAAGGCTGCTAAACCCTTTGAATAAATCTTTGTCAAAGGTCATGCATTTAAGGGTTAAAGTAGCCATTTTTATACGTAGTCTTAATTTACTTATATTAACTTACTTAGTTTGACGCATAAATTGTCTGGAAGATATTGCTTCATAGTGATAAGACCGGCTATTGTGTATCTATGTATTATCGTTTGTTTCTTTTTGAGGTGTGTAATAAAAATTCCATTCTAATGTACTTTTAGCTAGAAACGATACTTTACTGGAAAGAAGATTCAACCAGTGACAAACTAAACACAATAACACATCATCTCATCACGACATGTATGGAACACAGACAGAAGTCCGTCTTCGACGCTCTGGTTAAAACTTTACAGGCTTGGCTGGACTTGTATGATGCCATACAAATTGAATGGAAGAGTTTTGAGCCGTATTATGAAGGTAAGATGACTTGTCATTGAATCTTTTATCTTCGCCTATGATGTATACCTATCTTCGCCTAAAAGTTTATGTTTCCGCATTAATATTAGAGTAGAGTGTACAGAAAATTACTTAATAGCAAGTATGGTAAACGTGTACTTTGTCTGTTCACTGTAACCAGGGATCGGAACCGGTTTTTTAGAAAAACCTCGCAATAGCTAAATATTTTAAAATATTTTACACTTTTTGTGTAGTTTTCAACATTTTATGTAATTATTAACCTCGTATTTTTGAATTACTCCATTAACAAAAAAAATATATACCGAAGAACGAAAAAGAACGGAATTTGAACCGTTCTTTTGTATGGATAAGAAGCCGGTATCCGATCCCTGACTGTAAAGTAATACTGTGTTAATTTAGCAATTTCATAACAGATTAGTTTCAAAATGACTGACACCTACTTAATTTACCTACTTTTTCTTATCATCTACATTTTTTTTCAATCTTTTCTTTTTCCTTTATATTTTTCGAATAAATGTATATTTAGCTGGAATATTTTTTTTCTAGAAAAAGTGCCTTCCTGCTACATTTCCTCCAGAGAGTTAAATATTAGATAAAAATAAATTCCCAAAAGTAAACTCGTTTTACAACCTACCTATTATACAATTAAGTAAAAATTTAAAGCGCTCTTAAATATAAAAATGTATACCTTCTCCCTTTTTTTCAGACACAAACCCAGACACCCAAAAAGCGCTATACCAACTAATAAAAACGATATGTAAATCAAAAAAATACATACCCCATCTCCTCTCCAAAATCTTGGCAAAGTTAGACACGAACCCGGCGAAATTATCCGAATGTTTTGGTCTGGCGATGTTAGGTGCTGATGGTAGTGAGAAGGGGCAAGCGATAGGCGAATTTAGGAAATATTTGGAGAGATGTAATGTTATCAGTAATTACGTACGGGTGTTGTATTTTGGCGTTTTGGGAGCGACGGAATGCTGTGGTGAGAGGGAGTTTAGGTGAGTTTTTCAGAGGTTTACTTACCGCGGGCATTTGTATATATGTTACTCAATGTCTCCGAGAATCGTGAACTGATTGTCATTTTTGCTTTAATAATAGGTATGATGACTGTAGTTAAAATAAATCGTTTCACATTATGCACGTAGAAATTATTACTAAAATGTAATTGCAGTAATTTTTGTACAGAACTTAAAAGAGTAATTCATTTGGAAGTTACAACTTTAGGCCCCAATTTCACCACATTGACAAGGGAAAGAATTATAAATTTTCTGTTTCTCCGATCTGGGGCATCTATAGGCTACAGTTACCGTTTACCATCGGAAGGGCCGTGCGTTTGTTTGGCACCAACATAAAATGTATTGCAGGAACTTTAATAAATCAGCAGTAAATAGCTACTTTTTTGCGAAGCAAAATGACAATTGTCACAAAAAACACGACAATTGTAGAGAAATTCCGACATATGCCAAACCTCGTGTCAAGATTGAATGAGAATTGTACTAAACCTTGCCACAGCGAGTTAATAACGTAACTAATTAGTAAAAATTGTATGTTGGTGGCAAACAAGCACATGGACCGTCCGATAATAACGGGTAGCCGTAGCCTACGGAGGCCTGTGACGTCAGTAACAGTGATATTTTATAATTGTCACACTTGTAACTATGGTGAATTAGGCCACATATTTACTTTCCATGAGATAGCCGAAATGGTTACAAAATTGGATGAAAACTTGGCAAATTCGAATTTCGGTTCTCACATGTATTTCAGTGTGCTTATAAACTGCGACCATATATAACATGGACGTCTAACACCAGCTCAAAAATGGCCCCAAAAACATTTGTCCTATTGTGCCAAGATGGGCAGAACATAGCGCTTTTCTTAACACCGCGCATATTTCGGCGCAACATCTATGATAAATGTTTATAGAATATAGCTCATCAAAACTTTGATGGACCAATCACAACTATTTTTAAATGGCGGTTTAAGTATTTATAGGTTGATATTGAAATTCATTGCCGTGATGCATTGAAGAGGGGGTGACACTTGTCAACTACAATTCAGGACCGTTTTTGAAAGGCAATTTAGTATTGCGATCGTCTTCCATGTTTTTTTGTTCGTAGCTTATAAAAGATCCTAATTGCAGGAAAATAGCGGACTACGTAACGAAAGCGACCTCTTCAGACCGCACCAAATGCTTGCACATCTTGTCACGCTGCCTGTCCCGCGGTCGCAGCGACGCGCTCGAAACCGCGGACCTTCCGCACTTGATCGACAAGGACCATACGGGTATGTGGCGTGATGTGGGATAATAGCGGACTTCGTAACTAACGCTACCTCAAATTATAAATATTTAATATGACTCGAGTTAGTATTCCCCTTACCAACCGTGATGCATACAATGTTTTTCATCACACTTGCGAGCAAAAAAAATTGTTTTAAGATAAAATATATATTTTAGTACAGATGGTGGCTTTTTTAGGCTCTAGTGCGAGAAGTGGCTCACGTCAGGTCCAAAACTTCGGAGGCCCATCTGCACTAAAAAACGTCGTACGAGACACGTGCAAAAACGAAATTCGTAACTCGTGTCGATTTAAAACACTTCCTATCGGTCGTGTTTTAAAACATCGCCACTCGTTTCGAATTTCATGTTTTTCACACTTGTGTCGTAAATGTCGTAATGTACTATTTTAGTACAGATGGTGTACTTTTTAGGCTCTAGTGCGAGAAGTGGGTCATTTTACGCCAGGTCCAAAAAATCGGAGGGCCATCTGCACTAAAAAAACGTCGTACGAGACACATGAAAAAAGGAAATTCGCCAATCGTGTCGATTTCATGTTTTTCGCACTTGTGTTGTAATGTACTATTTTACTCCCGCGATGCATGCAAGCAATAGCGCGCTTAGAAAGCAAGTGTGATGAAAAAGTATGTTATTTTGTTTGTTTCAGCTCTACTATTACTAAAAGCTGGTCTACCTCTAATGGATGACAGTTTAAAAAGACGCTGCGTCTCACAGGTGGCAGCACTGAGGCCTACCGCGGCCAAGGTTAGGAAACTCGTTGTGGAGGTCCTGCAGGGAGCTTGTGAAGGTAGTAAGAATACATTTGTCACCACCCCAACTCCTACGGGTGTCGTAAGAGTCGACTAAGTGATTGAAGTGTCACTGACCATTATTTGATAAAAGATTGATGATGGGCAGCGTCATCATAGTGGACACATTACTGCGATCGCCAATCCGCTTGCTCAGCGTGGCGATTATGAGCATTTACCTCCTAATGCGTTTATACGCATAGTTAATTGGAGAGGTCTACATCCAGCAGTGGACTATCATAGGCTGATGATGCATGTATGTATTACAAATATTTGTTCCTTGATCGTGACTGTCTATGTATTTAAGTATCTATATATATCTATCTGTTATATATATGGGTCAAAATTCTTTTCGTTGTCTTGTTTTATACCATTCTGTCACGCTTTTGTGGCTGTTTCGACACAGTATATAAAAATAATCCGGTGCACTTGTATTTTTTTTCAGTATCAGTATCTTTATTCATAAACAATACAAGATTGTACATTAACAATAAATATGAAATAATAATTTTACAGAAAACTTATACCTAACGAGATTAAATTAGTAACGATAGAAAACGGGTCCTTACTAATTAAAAGAACGCTACGCTAGATTTTAATCCACACATCAAAAATGGGAAACAAAACATCATCTCATACCAAAATCACAACTATGTCACGTTTCTTAGGGACACAAAATAAGACAGCGAAAATAATTTTGACTCATATCGTCGCCTGGTACCCACATCACAAGCCTTAATTGAGCTTACCGTGCGAGTTTGATTTGTGTTAATATGTCCCAAGATACTTATTTAAATACTCCAGTTATTTTCAGAGCTCTTCGCCACCCCTTCTCATCCACCAGCCAAAAGACTCAAATCCGACACATCCCCAATACTCAGCGTATCTAGAGATGACGTATACACGAATAGTATATTGACTCGTCTCGCGGTGTACGCTGTGGACTCTGATGAAGTAGCGGAGGCCGCTAGGGAGGCCTTAGCGGGACTTTTGGATAAGGATCTTGGGGCCAGGTGGGTATTCTGTACATTAAGTATCTCCGAGGGCAGACTAATATAAACTTTTCACTTTTCGGAACGCTAGCGTCAGATTACAAATGCAGTTATAACGACAAAAATGCACTAAATTTCAATAGAAACTCTGTTTTGGTGTTAATTTTGTATAATATAAGCGATATTATAATATAAAAACCGGCCAAGAGCATGTCGGGCCATGCTCAGTTTAGGGTTCTGTAGTTATTCAAAAACGGCTGGACCAATTTTCGAAATACTTTTAATAAAAGTGGTCTATACGCCCACTATTCATTTTTTTCATATTTTTTGGACCTACTGATCAAAAGTTAGAGGAAATAGTATATTGAATTGTCTTGGGGTGTACGCTGTGGCCTTAGCGGGACTTTTGCATAATGATATTGGAGCCAGGTGGATATTCTGTACATTAAGTCAGCCTCCGTAGCCTAGTATCTACGAAGCTGGAGTTTGAATCCCGACGAGAGCATTATTTGTGTATTCATCACAAAATATTTGATGCTTGGTCGTGGCTGTCTATGTATTTAAGTATCTATACGTATATCATCGCTTGGTACCCACAATTGAGCTTACCGTGGGACTAAGTCGATTTGTGGATAATGTCCTAAGATATTTATATTTTATTTATTTAACTGAGCTTATCGTGGGACTGGGTCGATTTGATTAATAAAGATACCATAGGTTTGTCCACATGATACTTATGTCCATATTTCCGAGATGAAGTATACACGAATAGTATATTGACTCGTCTTGGAGTGTACGCTGTGGACTCTGATGAAGTGGCGGAGGCCGCTAGAGAGGCCTTAGCGGGACTTTTGGATAAGGATCTTGGGGCCAGGTGGGTATTCTGTACATTTATCGCATTTTTTTTCGGTTACAATACTCTTTGGGATCGGGTCTCCTAGACAATTTTCGCCAGATGTCTATTCTAGGTCGTCGAGACGTCTAAATGGGCTTTCTTGAGGTCGTTGTTAATAATGAGCTTATTTTTCGAGTAATTCTGTAAATTAAAAGTATTAATAGTTTACGAAGTGCTAATATGCCGATCGAAATTATCTCATAGAACTCCTTTGCCAGTGACTCACAAGTGTAATTGAAAACTTTATACTTCTATGTCGGATACATTTGTATCAAAATAGTTCGTATTTCTGTCACATTGGCATAGGAATTACAACTTGATTTATGCTAGTGGCATTAGGAATTTCATCACGTATGTGTGTCATTGGTTTTGTAGTCAGATTTTGTTGATCACAGATGTTGTGTCACTAAAGTCGAACGTGTATTTGAATTTACTGTGGGACTGGGTCGGTTTGTATAAAATTGTAATTTATTTATTACTAGCGACCCGCCCCGGCTTCGCACGGATACTATACCTACATAAAACCTTCCTCTTGATACTCTACCTATTAAAAAAATGTCATCAAAATCCGTTGCGTAGTTTTAAAGATTTAAGCGTACAAAGGCACATAGGGACTGAAAAAGTGACTTTATTTTATACTATGTATTTATTTAAGCATCTCCGAGAACAGAGATGACGTATACACGAATAGTATATTGACTCGTCTCGGGGTGTACGCTGTGGACTCTGGTGAAGTGGCGGAGGCCGCTAGAGAGGCCGTAGCGGGACTTTTGGATAAGGATCTTGGGGCCAGGTGGGTATTCCGTACATTAAGTATCTCCGAGGGCAGACTTATAATAAACTTTTCACTTTTAGGGACATTCAGCTAGCGTCAGATTAAAAATGCAGTTTATAACGACAAAAATGCATTAAATTTCAGTAGAAACTCTGTTTTGGTGTTAATTTTGTATAATATAAGCGATATTATAATATAAAAACCGGCCAAGAGCATGTCGGACCATGCTCAGTGTAGGGTTCCGTAGTTATTCAAAAACGGCTGGACCAATTTTCGAAATAGTTTTATTCTAAAGTATTTCTATAAGCCCATTCATGATTTTTTTCATATTTTTTCGACCTACTGATCAAAAGTTAGAGGAAATAGTATATTGAATTGTCTTGGGATGTACGCTGTGGTCTTAGCGGGACTTTTGGATAAATATCTTGGGGTCAGGTAGATATTCTGTACATATATCGAATTATAGTATTTCATTTGGGGACGGGTCTCCTCGTCAATTTTCGTCAGATTTGTCTGTTCTAGGTCGTCGAGACGTCTAAATGGGCTTTCTTGAGGTCGTTGTTAATAATGAACTTATTTTTCGAATATTCTGTAATTTAAAAGTATTAATTAAAAGTTGTATTACAGTTGGTGGCAAAATTTATTCAACTCGTGCCTTGAGAACTTCGCAATGCTCAAGATTCCAATTTTGGAATCTTTCGCTGTCTCAGGTCTCAATATTGGCACGACAGTTAAACAATAACTTTGCCCTCTTGTATAATAAATAACTATTCAATTTTCCATTTTGGCGCCAATGTTTTTTTTTCAGATTCGCAGAATGTTTCCTCCTAACCATCTATCTCCCATCCCTCTCTGACGTGCCTACAAATTCGAGCGCTAGCGTCTGCGCTCTTCTACAGCTGTTATTACACGGGGCGCGGGGGGAGGGGCTGAAAGAGATGAGGTTAAGGGCCGAGCCTCTACCTGTTAGGTTAGTATTATCAAACCGCGATTAGAACGGGATTCGAAAGTACTGTTGACACAACAGTATATAAGTCAATCTTGGATATATTCATATTTTTATAGTTTAAGTGCAAAGAATTACAGACAATAAGATAAGATAAGATAAGATAAGATAATTTATTTGCATAGAATAAGTATGTACAGACAATAATAATAATAATAGATTAATTAATCACTCACTACTTCTATAAACAACTCTTTTCTCGGTAAATTTTGTGTCATTTGTTGTGCCAACAGTACGCTTGAATCCCTTTCTGATTCCGGTTTGATAATATCTGTATACATATTCATATTCATTTATTCATAAAATTAAAAAAATTACATGTAAAAAATAATAAAATAAAATTAGGATGTCAATTAATTAATTTACAGTTTACACTAAAAATTCAATTCAACATATACCTGGGTGAAACAACTTTTTTCTGTCTGTTGGTTTTATACATAATTATGCTACTTAAACTTTGCAAACCCTTTCCTTGATGAGCCATCTATAAACATGCACTATATACATGTTTACATAAATTAAGTAGCAAAATTTTTCATAAAACCAGCGTGACTCAGGCGATCGTAACCATGGAAATAACAAACAGAAAAAAGTTAATTAACTCACGTATCACGTATCTGTTCTTATGAGTCCAATGACCAAATAAATTTGTATTGTATCCAGGCAAGAAGTGAACTCCAAACTGCTGACTCTCAGCAGAACGTTCCAAGGCACGCTAGGAAGCCGTAGCGCGGCGCGACGCACTAACAGACCCGTGGCATCATCAGGTACGTTAACAAACATCTGCGACCATACATAACATGGACGCCTAACGCCAACTCAGAAATACCCCCAAAAACAATTGTTCAATTGTGCCAAGATGGGCAGGACATATCGCTTTTCTTAACATCACGCATATTTCGGCGCAACATCTTTGACGAATGTTTATAGAATATAGCCAATCAACACTTTGACGACTTTGAGGGACCAATCACAACTATTTTTAAATGACTGTTTATGTTTTTATAGGTTTATATTGAAATTTATTACCGTGATGCATTGAAGAAGGGATGACACTTGTCACTTTAAAATCAGGACCGTTTTTGAAAGGCAATTTAATATGGCGTGAGGCTTCCATGTTTTATTTGTTCGTAGACAAACATCAACAGCCTATCTTAAGGCTTGTATTTATAAATGTTAACTGACCAATATTTTATGCTTTTTCTTTCTTTATCCATTGTTAATAATTTATAATTTTAAAACGTGACATTTACTAATAATTTATTTCTAACTAATTTTTATTATTGATTGTATTGATTATCTACATAATGATTGTTGTAACTAGTTGTTGTACACCTCTGGGTAAAGCATAGCAGAACTTCTGAAATTCTTGTCCATCCACATACTGTAAACTATATTTACAAATAAACGCTTTGATTGATTGTCCATTAATCACGTCATACGATTTTGACCTGTTTTAGACCCCCCCATCCCCCCTGGTGATATTTAGTGATATTTTCTGGAAACCCTAGCCAATATGACGTGTAATTTTTTGCCAACTTAAGTAGTCCTTTTAATAACACTTGAATTTACTTACGTTATGCCAACTACGAGGTAAATGTTCGCGAAGTTTTTGAACTTAGTATTTAAAAGGTTTTTTTTACTGGCTATAATGCTGTTCAGCTGAACAGCAGAGTAACAAAAACTGAGAGTAACAAAAAATTACACGTGATTTGTCCGATGAGCAAATCCCTTGAACAAACTTTGGTCAATCTTACAGTTGCTATTTGATTTGCTGTCAGTACGAAAAAAGAACACTAATTTCAAATTCCCCGTGTGTTTCCATGACATGTTGATGTGTGCGTGACCTCAACTCTCGTGGAACTATCTGTACTACTACTAGCACAGTGTTAACTTTATTAATTAATTCTTTATTTTTCTAGATGCTAAGGAACCGGCCATCGATGTTCAAATGTCTGTAGACACTGTTCTTCAGACCCTTCTGGATTTTGCCAAGGTAATCCATAACGAACATATTGATTTAACCCCTTATTCGTAAATGGGTCAAAATTCTTTTCTTGTTTCATAATCATAACGCTCTGTCACGCTTTTAGTTGCTGCTTCGACTCAGTAGGTATATAAAAAAAATCCGGTGCACTTGTATTTCTATTTCACACTAGATTTTGAACCATACAGCAAAAAAAATCATCATCTCATACAAAAATCACCACTGCGTCACGTTTTTTAGGGATACAAAATAAGACAACGAAAAGAAGTTTGACCCAAATGTCTCCTAACTTAGCAAGCCGCTAAGTATTGTTTGTCCCTCTCGATTTTATCAATATATCTAGTCTCTTCTTTGTCAGCCTTCGTAGCCTAGTTGTGACCCTGCCTACGAAGCTGGAGGTTCCGGGTCCGAATCCCGGCGAGGGCGTTGTTTGTGTATTTATTTATTACAGGTATTTGTTCCTTGGTCATGGCTGTGTATGTATGTATTTAAGTATCTATCTATCATATAAATATATATCGTCGCCTAGTAAGCAGCTTACCAAGCCTTAATTGAGCCTACCGCGGGACTATACCTGAAAACCTATTTAGATTCCAATACTTGTCAAAAAGTATTGCCATTAAAATGAAATATTAGGTGGTTCGGTAAATTTTCACTTCAGTAAATGTTATAAGTAGCGGCGTATTTTATCTATGTTGTTAAATACAACATTTCAATCTACTTCTGAACTAAAAAATCAAATACTTATCACATAAAAAGATATTTAATTTAAATGTTTTATCGGAGAAAAGTTTAAATTACAATGGCAATAACTCAGGATTTAACAACATTTGGCACCAATTAATAGTCTCGTAATGTGTGATTACATTTTTAGGAAAACTGGTTAGGTTACCAAAAGGTTGTTTTTTTTCTGAAACGTTACAAATGTTACAATGACGATAATACATGTCACTGTGACATTTCGCCATCCGATTAATCCGATTCGGTTTTTGAGTTTAGTATATTATTATAAAGCTATCCTAGATGGGACTTCCCTATAGAAGGCTAGATGGTGTAAAATGGGAGAAGCCTATGTCCTGCAGTAGACTAGTATAGGCTGATGATGATGATGTCGGAAGTTATGTGATATTCTAGGAATTTATGTCTGGTAGCTTTAACAATAATCTAAACGCGGGCGGAGACAACGGCAAAAGCTAATACCAAACCGAGAAGTGTAACGCGATTAATACATTAAAAACATACGAGTATCTTATATTTACTGTTACTGTTTAGCTGTGTACCGATGGTTGGTTATTTCTGAAACGTCACAATGGTAATGACATGGGACAGCGTGACATTTCACCATCTTTGGTAGTTTTTCGTAGTTTGGTTTGACGTGTATTGGAATTTAAATACGTTATTAACCATAGGTCGATTTGTGTAAGATGTCCCAAGATATTTATTTATTTATTATTTAATTCTTATATTATTTTCAGACGACACCAGAAGCGGCCCGATCGCTACTAACAGAAGTACTACGCTCTATCCTACCTAATACTACATTCGATGTTACATCGACTCTGGTCCCACTGTTGGGCACATTGCTGGGGAGAGAGCCCACGGACCTCACGCCAGTGTGTATCGACGTGTGTAGACTGTTAGAGGGGAGAGTGGGGTGAGTAGCCCACTGCTGGGCAGAGTGGGCTTGCCCACGAATGCATTTCGTTCAATTCTATTTGATGTTATGTTCACTCTAGTCACACTGCTGGGCACAACTGTTTAGATTTGCAATGCTTATGTTCAGAAAGTGCGCTTCTCAAGTCTAATATTATGCGCAGAATATAACACTTTTCTACACCCCCGCAGGAATGATGTTTCATATTACTTTTCTGCAAACTTGCTACGGAATGTTGATGTTACTTACTTTAAATTAAACCCGGAAAAACTATGTTTCCGGTGTCTTGTGCTAAGATGATATGTAAAGAGATTTCATGTATTTATTTCACACCTAGGACTGCAAACAAACTGTCGTTTGTTTTGAAACGTCAAATTGTGACCTAGTATCACATTCAGCCACGGAAAAAAACCTTAGAACTAATGTCTATACCACCAGGTAAAAGGATACCTCAAACAGATTAAAAAAAAGTTAGACGCGAATGTTTTTTTTTAGTAATTAGTTTATTTACAAATGAAATAGTATGGTTCGGCAAAATCAGTTCGATTTATTTCATGGCAAGTTTGAGAAAAGGCCTTTAATTATGTACAACTTTTTTGCATTCGACCCGATACTCCGCTAATGTTCATACACATTTCAGTCTTTTAGCACCCGTGACGAAACTTCGGAGCGTAACAACTTGTACAGAGGGAGCTGCCATCACTCGTCTGTTATATGAAGAGGTGGCTATGAGATGTCTCGGCGAACCCATGTTTCAACTGGGGTAAGAAAAACAGTATTGCTTCCATTATTTTAACACCCGAGGTTAAACTTTGGACCCTAAGCGGGTACAGAGGGTGCCGTCACTCGTCTGTTATATGAAGAGGTGGCGAATCTCGGCGAATCTATGTTCTAACTGAGGTGAGAAAAACAGTATTATTTCCTTTATTTTAGGACCCGAGGTTAAACTTTGGACCCTAAGCGGGTACAGAGGGCGCCATCACTCGTCTGTTATATGAAGAGGTGGCGAATCTCGGCAAATCTATGTTCTAACTGAGGTGAGAAAAACAGTATTATTTCCTTTATTTTAGCAGTGGCTAAACTTAGAACCCTAACAGCAGGTACAGAAAGCGGTATCACTCGTCTGTTATATGAAGAGGTGGCGAATCTTGGCGAATCTATGTTCTAACTGAGGTGAGAAAAACAGTATTATTTCCTTTATTTTAGCAGTGGCTAAACTTAGAACCCTAACAGAGGGCGCCATCACTCGTCTGTTATATGAAGAGGTGGCGAATCTCGGCGAATATATGTTCTAACTGGGGTGAGAAAAACAGTATTATTTCCTTTATTTTAGCAGTGGCTAAACTTAGAACCCTAACAGCAGGTACAGAAGGCGGTATCACTCGTCTGTTATATGAAGAGGTGGCGAATCTTGGCGAATCTATGTTCTAACCGAGGTGAAAAAACAGTATTATTTGACCTCTCTTAAACAAGAGTTGCATAAAATACTATTATACCCCGTAGTTAAAAAAATAAAGGGAACACACATACTTTTTATGACTTTGAGGGCTGATATCTAGAAAACAGCTCACTTAACGAAAAATGTCTTCCAGAAAATTAATTTAAAAAGCCCTTGATGATTGATACCCCACACGCGTCTTCATCATGTCAGCCGAAAGACGTCCACTGCTGAACATAGGCCTCCCCCAAAGATTGCCACAATGACCGGTCCTGTGCCACCCGCATCCAGCGGACTCCTGCGACCTTCACCAGGTCATCAGTCCACCTTGGGAGGGCCTAACCACGCTGCGCCTTCCGGTACGTGGTCGCCACGAGAGAACCCTTCCCGCCACAACGGCCATCGATCGATCGCCCGACACGCTTATGTACATAAAAAATATCCTTCAGATACATGTATGAAAGACCCCACCCCATTTTTTTTCAGCTATTTGTAGCGGTTCTTACAACACATATCCTTACCTTTCTTAACTTTTGTACTTATAGTTTCTGAGTGTATTGAGTGTGACAGACGGAGATGACGAAACTATAAGATCACTTTAGCCATTCAATTTGCCGTTTCACATCATCATCCTATGTTAGTCCACTGCTGGACGTAGGCCTCTCCTATTAACTATGCGTATAGACGCATTAGGAGGTAAATGCCCATAATCGCCACGCTGGGCAAGCGGATTGGCGATCGCAGTAATGTGTCCATTATGATGACGCTGCTGCCCATCATCAATCTTTTATAAAATAGTGGTCAGTGACACTTCAATCCCTTATTCGACTTTTACGACACCCGCAGGAATAGTTGGGTTGGCTACAAATGTATTCTTTCACACGGCCTTTCCCGTTTATTGAGTTTATATTTATTTTACAGCCAACCGGAGATCGTCCAAGATGTAATAATGGACGAATCGTCCACGTTTTCCATTGAAGGTAAATTTATTCATAAATATCTTATATTTTGTTCTTACAGGGTGAACGATATGAAGTGTTACCAAGTAGATTTTATTAAGTCTGGTGTCAAAATAATAGCGGCTTAAGGCACTGGTCTCACCGCGAGCTACTAAGCTATGAACTATCGGCTATAAACACGAACAAAAGATACGCACTCCCGTGTAAATAAAAGAGACACGGCGATACTCGCCCAGCTATCAGCTATCACCGCCGGGCGAGTATCGCCGTGTCTCTTTTATTTACACGGGAGTGCGTATCTTTTGTTCGTGTTTATAGCCGATAGTTCATAGCTGAGTAGCTCGCGGTGAGACCAGTGCCTAATATCGGAAATATGTTTTAGACACCGCACTGAAGTCTTAGACACGCAAACATTTGGGTTGTAGACCGCAAACATAAGAACGAGACTGAGCTTCGGCTTACAAAGTAAATTTAATATTTTTTCTCTTGTTTTTTTCTTACTTATAAAGTATAGTAATAATTTGTTGCATCTAAAAAATCTCAGTCCTTTGAAATTGGTAACACTTCGTATCATTCACCCTCTATTTGCTAATCGATATTTTACCGAAATAGTTGGTTCTGCCTCTAAACCGGCGAAATCTACGAACAAATAAAACATGGAAGCCGCACGCCATACTAAATTGCCTTTCAAAAACGGTCCTGAATTTTAGTTGACAAGTGTCACCCCCTCTTCAATGCATCACGGCAATGAATTTCAATGTCAACCTATAAAAACTTAAACCGCCATTTCAAAATAGTTGTGATTGGTCCATCAAAGTTTTGATTGGCTATATTACTTAAACATTTGTCAAAGATGTTGCGCCGAAATATGCGCGGTGTTAAGAAAAGCGCTATGTCCTGCCCATCTTGGCACAATTGAACAATTGTTTTTGGGGGCATTTTTGAGCTGGCGTTAGACGTCCATGTTATATATGGTCGCAGCACTCACTTCATTCGTGTTTTAAGATCAACTACACTCGCGCAGGTGAAGCCCACTTTCAACACTTGTGTCATACTCGTAAGTAACTATTTGTGTACAATTTTCAGATTTGAAACAAGCTTTTGGAAAGCTATCAAACTGGGAAGATTTAACCCTGCAACAAAGGAAAGCGGTGCGAAATTCTCTCCCGCCCTTATGGACTGATAAAAGTGACTTTACCACACGCTTGGACTCCTATCAAGGTACGTTAAAGTTGCTATACTTGCTATGTCCATACAAGTATATCACCATCATCATTTCAGCCATTAGACGTCCACTACTAAACATAGGCCTCCCCTTTGGACCTCCATATTATTTTATTTATTTATTTATTAGTATATCAAAATTACATTTATTTTTAACATTCGTCCCACAAAACGGTTTACACTGGTTGATCACTTTATATACCTCCGTTACACGTTCGTTAACTTTTTTGTGAGAGTCTATGCCAGTAATTACACCGGCTATCTTACCCCCAAACCGGAACACAGTACTAACTATTTAGTGGCAGGTTAACGGGTAAGACGGTGTAACGGGTGTACGGTGACAAAATAGTAGACGAGGATAAAAATGGTCATATATGCCTATGTTGTACACTCTGCTTTTCACTTCGTTTGCGAGGAAAGTAAAAAAAAAATCCCTGCTATTTACACAACGAAGTTGTCGTAAAGCGAAAGAAGAAAAAAATATATAACCAATACCCGCCAACTCATTTTTTTATTATTTTTTTTAATTTTCTACTTGTGATCAGAGCTTCAGGTGCTCGGTTTTCTGCCAAGTCAAACATTTCGGAGCATTTTTGAACTACAGTGGAACCTGGATAATTGAAACCTCGATAATTGAAATACCTGGTTAATTGGAACGAAATGCCCGGTCCCGGTCCCTTGACGACGAAAGACCTCTATAATTGGAATATTAGAACCTGGTTAATTGAAATTCAAATTTTAGGTTTTTGATCTCTATAATTGGAATGTCGCCATACCGAACCTCTATAATTGACACAGTTATTATTAATATTTTTCTTCTTAAACACTTTTAAATTTTTGACCTCTGTAATTGGAATGTCGTGTCGACAGCCCGAGCCTCTATAATTGAAACAGTGTTGTTAATATTTTTCCGATTGAGGTAGGTTCGCATTATTTACGAGTAAAATAATGTAGGGTAATTAAATTAAAGAAGTATTTTCTAGTTTAAATCTGTATAACAAGTAATGAAGTGTCATGTATGTGTTTAGTTAAAGGTACCACTTGGTCGATTGTTGGTAATATTCATTTGGAAATGAATCCTCATGTCATTGGCGCCTGACCAATGACCGACAAAGTGGTAATTTTAACTAAAAACATAGATCTAAGAAACACATTCCTTTCCCTTGAGGTTTCAATTATCCAGGTTCCACTAATTGATATCTATTTTATTTGATTTACGAAGTTTAATGACAGAAGATACAGAATTGTAATATAAATAGAATAATATAACAAATTTTGTCAGCTATACTATTTTATTGCTCATTAAAATTGTGCAATGTGTTTTAACTGTTTGGCTGTTAGGACCGATTAGGTACCTTAGCCTTAGAAAACAATTTTACTTTTATGCTCTGGAACATGAAATGCGATTTTATGTCGTCTACGCACGACATAAATGTGCCCTTTTTGAGCATGAGAAGTGAAAAGATAATTTAATTTGTTTCCTTCTTCCAGTGCCCGATAAACCAGAAAGCTGGTTCGACAAAATGGCCGCCGCCTACAAACATTCGTCCAACACGTGGCATTGGCTGACCAAAGCTGAGCAATGGCCGCGTAGGCATTTTGACATATCCGCCATAAGCGAAGCTATCTCGTGGCAGCATGAATCTGAAACTGTTTCTCGAGTTTTTAATACCAAGGAATGTATGGCAGAATGGGCGGCGAGACTTATGATCAGGTAAAATCTGCGACCATATATAACATGGACGTCTAACGCCAGCTCAAAAATGCCCCCAAAAACAATTGTTCAATTGTGCCAAGATGGGCAGGAAATAGCGGTTTTCTTAACACCGCGCATATTTCGCAACATCTTTGACAAATGTTTATTGAATATAGCCAATCAAAATTTGATGGACCAATCACACCTATTTTTAAATGGCACTTTAAGTTTTTATAGGTTGATATTCAAATTCATTCCCGTGATGCATTGAATAGGGGGTGACACTTGTCAACTAAAATTCAAGACCGTTTTTGAAAAGCAATTTAGTATGGCGTGCGGCTTCCATGTTTTATTTGTTCGTAGGGTAAAATAGTTTTTCTAGAAGTGTCAATACTTTTAAACATTACTACGGTAAAGAAGACTTTTGGGATATCTGCCGTAAGCGAAGCTATCTCGTGGCAGCATGAATCTGAAACTGTTTCTCGAGTTTTTAATACCCAGGAATGTATGGCAGAATGGGCGGCGAGACTTATGATCAGGTAAAATAGTTTTTCTAGAAGTGTCAATACTTTTAAATATTACTACGGCAAAGAAGGCTTTTGAGATATCTGCCATAAGCGAAGCTTGAATCTGAAACTGTTTCTCGACTTTTTAAACCTTCTGAATGTAAATATTATATTAAAATAGCTTTAAATAGTGTTTTTAGCCCAAAGTGTTCCTTTTTTACGCGCTAGTGCGAGAAGTGTGTCATTTTACGTCAGGTCCAAAACTTCGGAGGGCTATCTGTACTAAAAAACGTCGTACGAGACACGTGCAAAAAGAAAATTCGTAATTGGTGGCGATTTAAAACATCGTCACTCGTTTCGGATTTCATGTTTTCGCACTTGTATCGTAATGTACTATTCTAGAAGTTTTATATAGTGTTTATTTACTTTAAAACATTACTACGGTAAAGAAGACTTTTGAGATATCTGCCGTAAGCGAAGCTATCTCGTGGCATCATGAATCGATATGAATGATTGGTCGTTTTTTCTTTGGTATATGACATCCAATAAAATAAATAATAAATAAATATTTTTGGACATCTTTACACAAATCGACTTAGTCCCACGGTAAGCTCAATTAAGGCTTGTGATGCGGGTACCATGCGACGATATATATAATAGATACTTAAATACATAGACAGCCGACCAAGGAACAAATATTTGTGATAAATAAATACACAAATAATGCCCTCGCCGGGATTCGAACCCGGTACCTCTAGCTTCGTAGGCAGGGTCACTACCACCTAGGCTACGGAGGCTGATATAGGCTGATGAAATATTTCAAGAATTATTTTATTTTACAGATCGTCATATCAAACGCAGCACAGCCACACAGAACGAGCGAGGCTATCCCGCTCACACGAGTTGAGGTGGTGCATGCGAGCGAACGAGATGGCCATACCGAAAATGGTGCTACTATGTGTGGAGAGGAATGTCGAGTGAGTTTTTTATTTATGTAGACAACTGAGCTCTCAGCCCTCCTGATGGAAAGCAGGAACTGAGGCCCATGGACATAGTGACCAAAAAATCGCCAATGGCTGCCTACCCTGAGGACTTATATGGATTGCTTCTATGCCAGTAATTACACCGGCTATCTTACCCCCAAACCGGAGCACAGTACTAACTATTTAGCGGCAGGTTAACTGGTAAGACGGTAGCTATCCGGGCGGACCCTGCACGAGGTTCTACCATCAGCATAGCTGTTGATGCAGCATAGTTGATGATGTTTTTTGATTGTAATGGGATTCAAGAACACCCAGAAGAATTTGCAACTGTTGTTACAGTCTTTATTTTAATTTTTTTCTACTCGTCGACTGTGTAATGTTTGAATTAATATTACGTATACTAAATTATAATCGTAATGAACTATGGTATACTATATTTTCTTTGGTATATGGCATCTAATATTTATAATGAACTAATTATACAACGCTGTAGGCAACTGTAATAAATTTGACCAATCACGTGCCAGCAAAAAGACATCAACGCGCGGCGACCTCAGGATCTGCACTTCGTTTCAGCGTATTCATTATTTACTTATTTTTTCTACTTCCGTACTTTTATTTGTCATTTACATGGTCGTGAACACACCATTAAGCCCCTACCTTACAGATGTCAAGATAAGTCTATATTGTCTATTACCTATAAACGCATTCGGGTTTACACGCAGTGCGTTTTTTGCATTTTTAGACGCCTCGTGTATACAAGACTTAATGAAATATATGGCTGACAACTTAATTAAAAAAAAATCAGATGAACAGTAAACCATAGAGGAGTTTTCTTTTTTAATTTTGACGTTTCCCGCCCGACCTTGATGATTAATAAAATTGTGTTTGACTAAGAATATTTCTCAAATTTACAATTTTATTTAAAAATAAATGTGTGGTCGTAGAAAAAGTATTGTATGCAACATTGTTTAACTGAGTCAAAAAATGCTCGTGGCGTCTTTAATAACCATTTTCGGCTTCGCCTCAAATTGTTACCCACGCCACTCGCCTTTTTTGACCTCTCTTAACCTCGTAAGGCCCAATGTATATTACAATGTACACTCCACTTTAATGAAATTTAATCCTTTCATAGACTTAATAAAGTCGTATTTTCTTTGTTTGATTTCACAAACAAACGAAACTCACCACTATTCCTTACATGGCAAGGTCCAAATAAGATTTAAAGAAAATGGTGGGCCTTACGAGATTAAACAAGAGTTGCACAAAATACTCTTAATTGACTCGTAGAAATAAAATGTTAATTACTAGGGCTGTTTGGCATTGGCTCTACGATAATCTTTTTATAGGGACCTGGAAGGCAGAGAGACCCTGTCTTGGCTTCGACAGAAGTTAGTAGCCCTCCGCCAGGTGGCGTTAGAGAGACGCAATGACGGACTGTTACAAGATGTGCTAAGCAAAGCTGGTAAGTTTTCAGTCTTAGTCACAGAATTAGATTTGGATAGAAGAAACAAGTTCATTTGTATGGCGGCCGAGCGTGTCAGATTTTGTACTGAAGTTGTTACTTGCCTATGATTTTAAATATGTCTCAGGCACTTGAGTATTCATATTTTTTTGTGTTGTTGCAATTATGTTTATTTATTTATCAACCAATAGAATGAATAACAAGTCTCAAATCCACAGCGCAGGCTTCGTCAAGTGGGAACAAAATATTAACAATAATAATTAAGCAGCACAAAACAAACAATAAAGCAATCCGCAACAGGCTTCGTCATAAACCCTTAAACTCAAAATCACAAACTACCGCTCCGAATCGTATCCGGCCCAAACGTTCCCATCACGCCTGCAGCGTTACCGCGCTGTATAGCTAACGAAATACGCTGCACCAGATACGACCCGGAGCGCGGATCACAGCCCCTGTCTCTAAGGCGGCGACCAACCTCCTTTATAAAATCCTTAGCCTCAGCTCCCCAGGGTCCCGCAGTCTCCACTGCTATCGGCACAAAATCGTACATAGGTTCCAGGGCGCTGTACTTGGCGTGTTTAAGCTTGGCCGCACATTAATATTACTTAAGGAGGCATTATTCATGTTTTTGTTCACTTCAACTTACAAAATTTGACGCCCGAAAGCTGCAAGCTGCGATTAAAGACGGACAACTCAGTGGATTTCACTGAGTTCATTTGACACGCTAAGTAGATACGTTTGCTTGATCTATGGTATATATGACATCTATGGTCTTAGTCGACTTTTACGACACCCGCGGGAAGAGTTGGGGTGGTGACAAATGTATTCTTATCTGCGACCATATACACGGTGCTCGCGAGCATTACGAAAGATTTTAACCATGCATTCTAGACATCAAAATTAACAAAAAAATATTATGAGACCTAATGTCAATATCTCCAAAAAAAATATTTTTTTTTACTTTTTGAATACCTACTTTTTAACATTTCCAATACTTTTTGTCATAACTGTCATAATTTTTTTAAATGTTTTTTTTTTTTAGGGAAGGTTTTTTCGTCAAATCTATTCTTATTTTTTGATATTAGAACACGTTGTGGTAGTAATGTAATCAACAAGAAGTTTTATGATGATTTACGTCGAAAAACTTATTTCGAAAAAAGGTTAATTATCTCTGAAACCAAGTACTAACTATTTAGCGGCAGGTTAACGGGTAAGATGGTAGTAGCTATCCGGGCCCCTGCACGTGGTCCATCAGCAAATCAGATAACTTCTGGATCCATATGAAAATGCAATAAATAATGATTTTTTTACAGAAAAGTATACGCCGCAATTCTCAAGCGATCCGTCCGTATCTGTAGAAATGTATCATTTAATATTGCAACTACACACTGATTTAAAAAGTAAGTAGAATTCAACTTTACACTTTTGTCAGCCAGCGTAGCCTAGTTGGTAGTGACCCTGCTTACAAAGCTGGAGGTTCCGGGTTCGAATCCCAGCGAAGGCATTTATGTGTAAGGGCATTTTCACTTCTAGAGACACCCAATTAGCTTAACTCTCACAAAAAAGTTAACTTCGATGTCAGCTTTGTAACGACAATTTAGCATTAAATATTAACAAAAATATCTTTTTATCATTTAATCCAGAAATAATACGCGTATATACAATATTAAAATACGAATAAAGTGGATTTACGTAAATATTTCATGCTTAATTGTCGTTACAAAACTGACATAAATGTAAAATATAAATATCTTGGGACACCTTACACAAATCGACCCAGTCCCACGGTAGTATGGTACTGTATCGAAGTTAACTTTTTTGTGAGAGTTAAGCTAATTGGGTGACCCCAAGTGAGAATGCCCGTAAATCACAAATATTTGTTGTTTATTTAATACAATATTTAAATATCTATGTCTATATAAATATTTCTTTTAATCTAAACCATGTATGCTGTAGGAATGAATAAAGATTTTCCTATCTACACCTCAATTTCTTCAAAATAGACGTGTATTTTTCGCTGTTTTGTTTTTTATAATCGTTACTTAGTGCCCAAAATTCAAGCCTTAGGGTGCAATGACGCGAAGCGGAGCGGAGCTGTGCAAAATTGACCAATTACATTCTTCAAATTCGAATTCGAAACAATGTGATGCGGTCTCATTGGCCGAGCTCCCACAGCTCCGCTCCGCTCCGCTTCAGTGGAAACGCACCCTTAATCGCTTTATATATCCATGATATTTATTTAATTTAACTTTCAGTACTTCAGGTCCCAAAATTACAGTCGATATTAGCAGAAGTGGACCGTTCAGCCCGGCAGGTTGACTGGAAGACATATTCCAAAAAGGCATTAAGTTCGGTCTATCGAATAGCCATAAGGCATTATGACGAATTACTGGAGGTCGGTAAGTTGGCAAAGTAACTTTTGGACGGTAATGGCTGATATATCGGTACCGACAATGACGGATATATAAGTCTGTCCATATAAACTACACTGCTGGACGTAGCCCTCTCTTATTATAGTAGCCGATTTCTAAGAATGAATTTTCGATAGTTGTTTAATCCTTATTAATATGAGGGTAAGACTCACCATCTTTCCGATAGTCTTAACGTCATATACTCTAGTGTATAAGGCTCATTTCAAAATTGTCAAATGTTCATTCTCAGAAATCTGCAACTTAACTATGCGTATAGACGCATTAGGAGGTAAATGCCCATAATCGCCACGCTGGGCAAGCGGATTGACGATCGCAGTAATGTGTCCACTATGATGACGCTGCTACCCATCATCAATCTTCTATCAAAGAATGGTCAATGACACTTCAATCCATACATCCATACGTAATTTATGTTTACATAATTTTACATCAAATCAGCGTGACTCAGGAGTAACCATGGCAATAACAGATAACGAAAAGTTGATTCACTCTTACAACAAAAAAAACAAATTGCTTTAAAATGGACCAAAATCCAACAGAGTTAAGAGTAGTGTCATTTTGTTTCTAATAATTTGACAGTAAAAACAACTGCGAGCAAGACCGACCTACTTAGTTTAAGAAGGTCCTGTCTGAAAATCAGCGCTGGGTAAGTGAATATACTTCACTTATCTAGCTTATGCTGAGATTGGTACCTATTGCCCATTCCTATACAAAGCAATTTTTATTTATTATTATTATTTTTATTAAGTTTTTATTTTTATTTCGTTTTCTATTGGGTATAAGATAAGAATTCTTGCTTTTTGCTACATTCCTTGTTTATATTTTTTGTTTTTTTTTCCTGTTTTGTAATTTGTTTTGTAATTATGTATGTAATTTGGGCAATAAAACTTTTTTATTCTTTTATTCTTATTCTTAAGTAATTCCCTATTTTCCACAGGTACTGCAGAACCAGAGCTCGCTCTACGGAACATGTCGCAACTTGTCTCTCGCGACAACTCTGAGGTGGACTCGTCGGCGGCTGTTCTGCTGAATCGGTTGGACATGTTCGACGGGCAGTTGGAAGTCGAGATTGGGAGAGATTTACTCGAAAATGTAAGAATATTCTTTTGTATTAAATCACTTGAATTTCATGTATATTCGGCTTGCTCGGGGTTTCTCTACGTAATCGAACCAGAAATGAGATCCGTTCAATCACTTTTTTAGGGTTCCGTAGCGCGTTTTGACTACGGAACCCTTATAGATTCGTTATGTCCGTCTGTTCGTCTGTCACAGCCGACTTACTCGGAAACTATAAATACGACAGAATTGAAATTTGGTAAGGATATGTGTTACATGAACCGCTACTGAATTATGATATTATAGAATTAGGGTTGGGGCCCTCCATATACATATGTATGTAACTGAGCGATAGATTTTTTTTAGATGTATTTTAGCGTGTGGGGTATCTATAGAAAGGTCTTTGAAAATAATATCAAGGTTTATACATCATATTATAGGCGGTTTAAAATAAATAAAAATATGTCATGCATATTAACAAGCTCTTAACGATTTTTGGTTTGATTAATTTATCTCTTATAGTTTTTGAGGTAGGTTGAATTAACAGTATTTTTTTAATGATAAATTGATAACGGTACGGAACCCTTCGCGGGCGAGTCGGACTCGCACTTGGCCAGTTTTTTTGTTGACATTGTGGCACATCACCCAGGGGACTACAGTTGAATAGTTGGCTAGAAGAAATTATCACCGGATCCCACCACCGACGTCGTTGGTAAACTTGTTATTTTTTCTAATTTAACTATGTACAGTCGAGGAAATTGAATGTTTAGCAGTTTATGGCTCACTTTACGTTGGACATGCTTATTCGTACATACAACACAACCAATTTAACTTGAGCCGCAAATTGCTAAACATTCAATTTCCTCGACTGTACATAGAAGAGTCACTACTGTAAAAACAACTAAAATTAAATATTTGATCAAGCAATTTGAGTTGTCCCACAAAAAAGAATTTCCACTTTACCTAGTTTAAAAAAAAATGAAGTGGAGTTTGAATTGTAATACAGCGTGTATATTTGATACAGGTGAATATTTTAATGGCGATTACTACGGATAAGGTAACATTTTTACATACATTTCTTTAGGAAAGTAAAGTATTTTTTTTTTCATACAATATAATTGAGCACGCAATGTATTGCATCCACTGGTAGCCACATTAATTAACGTAGACATAATTATCTAAACGTCATACGAGTGTCCTGTCAGTTGGACGGCATACATTGCTGCTGGGTTGCACTTTAGAAAAATCGTTACACCTAATTAACAACTACATTTAACGAATAAACTATCTTATACGATTCGTAGGATCAGATATTATAGCTGGATTAATTATTCGCCCACATAAAATACACACGCTGTATACGTTGGGCTTTACGAGGTTAAAATGAACCATTAATGGAATTCCTTAGCGCCTGTTCACACTAACGATTCACTTGGGCGGTTTCAAATTTTTTTTTTTTTTCAAATTTCTTTCTTTATTTCATAAATACAAGGTTTGAAAGCGATTTACACGCAGCGATTTCGCCTCCATACAAAACTCGCTCGCAAATCGCCAGTATGCACAGAGCCTTAGTTGTTATTAACACGCCGGTGACACAGCGTGTGTGACCAACAAAATCTGATTCCTATACCAGTGACACACATGCGTGATCAGAATAACCGTATTCGTATGTCACTAGCATAAATCAAGTTTTTCCTCCTATGCCAGTGCCATAGAAATACGAACGTTTTTGACACAAGTGCTGTGTCACTGGCATAAGAGTACAATCTGTTCAGTCACACATGTGTGTCGATGGCATAGGAGTTCTATCAGATAATTTCGATCGGCATAGTATTAGCGCTTAGTGAAACAGTACTGGAGGCGAACGTGTTAATACTATAATTCCCCGCAGCTAGCACCTATACTGCCGAATCTGGACGCCTTCTCTCTTCAGCTACTGGAGAAGAATATGTTCAAATTTCCGCCAGAACTGCAGCGCACACTCGCTGCCATTTTGCCTAAAAACGCCAGCGTTGAGAAATACAGGTAACATTGACTGATAGATCACTTCTCTGCTTTGCCTTAAGAGTCCGGTATACCTTTGGAAGTGAAAATCGTTAATAATGAATTAACGCGTATGAATTGCAATTGTTAAGATAAAATGTACCATTGGTATTACCGAAAAAAGTTTTGATAAAGATATATTATTATTTAGTATCTAGAAACACGGTTATAAGTAACCTTGTTTTGTGAGGACGTTGATTCATACAATACTGTAGGATCTAGATTTTCCAATATGAATTGTCATGCCCTCTAATAAAATGCATAATATTTTAATTAGACATGAATTGGTGTTTATTTTTGCATTATTATTTTTATGAAATATGCTTTATAAGTACTCTAATTTATCTACTAAACTATGGTATTTTTTCTTAAATTTAATCTAGGTAAATTCTAATTTATTAAAAAAATATGTATGAAAATGAAAAAAAGTGTTCCACTTATTCCTTAGAAGACTCATTTTTCAAAACATATTTATAAGTTACATATCGCCTTAATATCATTTTGATTATAAAAAAATGAACAAATTTACCTCTTCAGTCAAAAACTCTTCAGTGAAAAAGCTCCTAGTTTGAGGTACATAATTAAAAAACTAAGAACAAAAACAAAAAAGTGCTCCACTTATTCCTTTAGAATTGAAATTATCTTCCGGTATATGTTAAAATGCTAGCAGGATTAATTTTAGTTACTCCAATATAGTATCGCAAAGATGAGCAATTTCGTAAAATAACTTCACCGGAGCCTTAAGGTTGACTGGTAGAGAATGCCTTTTGGCATTAAGTTCGCCTTTTGTACATTAAGGTTTTTTGTTCAATAAAGATTAAATAAATAAAATCATCATCATCAGCCTATAATAGTCCACTGCTGCACACGCCTCTCCTATTAACTATGCGTATAAACGCATTAAGAGGAAAATACCCATAATCGCCACGCTGGGCAAGCGGATTGGCGATCGCAGTAATGTGTCCACTATGATGACGCTGCCCATCATCAATCTTTTATCAAATAATGGTCAGTGACACTTCAATCCCTTAGTCGACTTTTACGATACCCGCAGGAGTTGAGGTGGTGACAAATGTATTCTTACTGTCGTCACCACACGGCTGAATAAATAAAATAGATGAAGTAATCCCACAATATCGTAGCAGATGTGCTTACCACAGAAAAAAACAACTGCGAAAGACTCTGGTTGTCACGGGATTCGAACCCACTTCCTCTGGATTGCCGGTCCAACGTGCTTCCAATTACACCAGACGACCTTCCGTCGATCACAGCGAATTTAGTCAATGGTATTGTGAAGCTAATCACTAGCGACATCTGTACGTAGTGTTTCGAAGGTACTACAACCTTAAGCCACTCAAAGATGTGTGTCTACCACAATCGTCCGCAAACTCGACAACTCTCCGTTGCGTTGAATTTGCTATAGAGGGCGCTGTAATCAATTCATGATTAGGAAACATGAAGTAAATCAGCTGATACGATGATGATGTTTAAGCTGCTTTAAAATCTATTTTGCAGGAGGTGCTTGCAGCTGGTCTGTGACCCAAACCATCTCATGACCCACTATTGCGAGGAGCTAGTTATAGCACTAAGAGATAAAGGTAATATCTCTACCAATATTATGAATAAAAAGTTACTATGCTGCGACCATATACAGGGTGGAACGGAACGACGATCTTTCGCGCTACCGACGGAGTCTACCAACCATTACGATAAATTTTCAGTGTAGTACCAACATCGAAATATCTTTCAAAAAAATAATCCCCCATACAAAGTGACCGAGTGTATGTAAAAGTTAATTTTCCATGTACGTTTTCGATGTTGGTCCCATACTGAAAGTTCATCGTAATGGTTGGTAGATTTGGTCGGTAGCGGGAAAGGCCGTCGTTCCGTTCCACCCTGTATAACATGGACGTCTAACGCCAGCTCAAAAATGCCCCCAAACACAATTGTTCAATTGTGCCAAGATGGGCAGGACATAGCGCTTTTCTTAACACCGCGCATATTTCGGCGCAACATCTTTGACAAATTTAATGTTTATTGAATATAGCCAATCAAAACTTTGATGGACCAATCACAACTGTTTTTAAATGGCGGTTTAAGCTTTTATAGGTTGACATTGAAATTCATTACCGTGATGCATTGAAGAGGGGGTTACACTTGTCAACTAAAATTCGGGAACGTTTTTGAATGGCAATTTAGTATGGCGCGCGGCTTCCATGTTTTATTTGTTCTTAGATACTATGTCAGAACAAATAACCGCTAATAAGGGAACATACCCATACTACGTGACCTGTTTTAGGGGGGGGGGGTCCGTCAAAGTACCACTCTTGGTCAAAGGGGGGGGGTCTGGTATCTTGTAACATGACTTTTGGAAAACTCGAGCTAATGCTTTATTAACAAAATTAAATTTACAGGCAGAGGCACTCCATTTTAACCACCCTTGATGCATTAATAAATGTACTCATACATAAAAAAGGGGTCTTGGCATATGCTACGCTTGATCATTTTTAATTTGGTGATTATTGAAGTCCGTTGAAAATATTGTCGTTCATAAGATAATAAGTGATTATGTATAATCCCACAATGTCGTAACAGATGTGCTTACCATAGAAAAAATCAATTGCGAAAGACTCTGGTTGTCACGGGATTCGAACCCGCTTCCTCTGGATTGCCGGTCCAACGTGCTTCCAATTACACCAGACGACCTTCCGTCGATCACAGCAAATTTAGTCAATGGTATTGTGAGGTTAATCACTAGCGACATATGTACGTAGTGTTTCGAAGGTACTACAACCTTAAGCCACTCAAAGACGTGTGTCTACCACAATCGTCCGCAAACTCGACAACTCTCCGTTGCGTTGAATTTGCTATAGATATTGATTATGTATATTTTTAGATCCTGTTCGATGGAAAACTACCATGGATAGAATGAGAGAGAAGATCTTTGAGAATCCATACGCAGGACCGAGTTATAAGTTACTCGACAAATATAAGGACGATCTGTATCAAATGTATAGTTTCGGTAAGTTTCTTATATTCAATTTCATCAACACACGTCACGCTTCACTTATGTCGTACACGTCGGGGTTTGACCGAGGGTGCTTCGGACGAGGACTCTCTTAATGGGGTCGAAACATGTCGAGCAATCATCGACTTAAATACGTGGATAACCCGGTTCGATAATATTTTACTGTGTAACCCCCTTATTCATAAACGTCTGCTAACTTAACAAGCCGCTAATAATTGTTTGCCCCTTTCGGTCTTAACAATGTGTCCATAAGAGCAAAAGGGACAAACAATACTTAGCGGCTTGTTAAGTTAGCGGACGTTTATGTATAAGGGGGTAAAAGTCATTATCATTACTAAACACACTCTTTATATACATGCCTAATTAAATAATCAAAAATATACAATTAAAATTTTGAATATTATTTATTTAGTAATTGAATTGTTTTGTATAGTTTGTATACAAATACAGGGTGTTTCTTATTTGCGTTAAATTTAAGGGAAGTTATTTATATCAAATACAAGGTGTTTCCGTGGTCGTCATCCCAACTGTGAAAAACGCGTTAAGATTGTCTTTCTGAACAATGTAGGCCATGGGACCTATATGAACAAACGTATTTTTTTTACGACTAGTTAAGTTCCAGTTCATTAATATGTATACATTTCTCCATACTAATTCTTCCCAATGTGTTTACATAATTATGAAACGAGACTGGAAATTCTGAACACTTCCGCATTGGTCGGTATGAAATCAGTTAATTTTTTGCGCGATGTTCATATTTGTTCCATGGGAAACCTTGTTCAGAAAGACCATCTTAACACGTTTTTCACAGTTGGGATGACGACCACGGAAACACCCTGTATATAACAATTCGACTACTAAGTACGATTCAAAATAAAAATTTGTTTGCCTCCGGTACTGTTTAATACCTCCTGGGTGCTTAGCCAAGTTGCCAATCGCTAACGCTTAGTAGCGTATCGTAGTTTTCCCTCTCTGTCACTCTTTCATATTAGTGTGACAAAGACAGTTAGCTGCCGTTCGTTTACGATTGACGATTAAGCGCTAGCGATTGGCAACTTGTCTTTAACAGTTAATTATAAGTGCTTCTCAGCCCAACAGTGTACCTGACGTGATCACAAAAATAGTACCTTCAGGGGCCCATTTCTCGAACGATTTAGACTAATAATATTAGTCTCCGAATGTAAAATCGTACATGTTTGCCACATCAGCCTATCTCAGTCCACTGCTGGACGTAGGCCTCTCCTATTAACTATGCGTATAGACGCATTAGGAGTTAAAATTCTCATAATCGCTACGCTGGGCAAGCGGATTGGCGATCGCAGTAATGTGTCCACTATGATGACGCTACTGCCCATCATCAATCTTTTATCAAATAATGATCAGTGACACTTCAATCCCTTAGTCGACCCTTACGACACCCGTGGGAAGAGTTGGGGTGGTGACAATTTCTAGTATTGTTCCAGAAATGGGGTCCAGTAAAAATATTATATCGAATAAACGATTGAGTAGATAGAATAAATCAGTTCGGATTTTTTTTTCATAAACAGAATCAACATCAGAATTCGCTTCGCACGCCGAATCCAAATTAAAATCCATTGTATTATCAGTACGAAGGGACCCTCAACCTACCTTAAGACTGTCAGACCTCTGTCCAACGCTTCTGGGGACAATGGAAGACACTGGGATTGAAAAGTGGTTTGGCTTGCGAGAGGATAAAGTCGTGAAATTTTATGACAAGGTAAGTTATTAAATTTTCATCACACTTGCTGTCTAAGCGCGCTGTTGCTTGCATGCGTAGTGGGAGTAATAGTAAAGTGAATTTCTCTAGGGAGTTATAGAAATGTCAGTACGTCATTAAATAATATTTTGTCTTAAAACTTATTTTTTTGTGGGCAAGTGTTATGAAAAACGTGTTCATCACGGTCGGTAAGCGGAATACTAACTCGAGTTATTTAAAGCCTTCCGCCTACGGCGTCGGGCTTCTAACACTCTCGTTAGTGATACCGTACTTACCTCCCTTGATGCACAATGTACTATTTCTTTGAGTTTTAATGTAGTTTGTCGCGTAGTGACGGTAGCGTTGAAAATGTCGGAAAAAATTAAATGTTTTTTTCGGGAACATGAAAATTTGTTTTTTTTTTTCGTTTTTTCGGGTTTTTACTGAAATAATCAATGTCACTGTCACTCCTTGCCAATTATTTCAATTGACTTTTCCATTCTCGTTTTTTCAAGACATCGCATTCTCCTGGTATAAGTGAAAACTACATTTTAACTTTTTTTTCAGGTGCAAGTATTCACGGACTCAATCCGTCGTCCCGTCATCATATCCATGTTGCTATCACGTGGTGTGCGCGCGCGCGCCATACACAAGAGTGGAGAGCCTCTCGCGCGCGACGCGGCGGTGCAGCGCGTCAACAGCGCCGCGGCCGGAAACGCGTACAGTGTGAGTGGGCCTTTATTATACACAGATATATTGAAACAGTATAATTAGTAAGCTAAGAATGACATCGCGATTAAAAAGGAGGTATTTGAAAAAAAAAATATAGTGAGTTTTGCTTGTCAGCCGACGAAATAATATATTAAATAATAATGAAAAAGAAAAGTATTCTAAATAAAATGTGTAAGTACTCTCAATGTACGCGCTAAAAAATATACAAAAAAGCCGTTGTATGTAGCTAATCTGAACTGATAAATGTATTTAAATATGAATATTATGGGGATACGCTCAAAATGTGAATAATTTTATAGATGATATAAGCTATTTTGACTAGATTTCTAGAATATTCTACACTACAAAATGATCACATCTGAATATTCTCCATGATATTTATTCTAAATGAAACCGGTAAGTACTCAATCCGCCCAGTAGTGATATCCATGTTGCTATCACGTGGTGTGAGCGCGCGCGCCATACACAAGAGCGGGGAGCCGACGCGCGACGCGGCGGTGCAGCGCGTCAACATCGCCGCGGTCGGAAACGCGTACAGTGTGAGTAGGCCTTTATTATAAACAATGTGACGGCAATGACAGTTGATCTGTCAAGTGTGATATTAAGACCCACATAAAGAAAAAGAGTCGTTTTCTTAATAAAATTATAATAAATGCGGGTGGCGCAGGACCGGTCATTGTGGCAATCTTTGGGGGAGGCCTATGTTCAGCAGTGGACGTCTTTCGGCTGATATGATGATGATGATGATGATGAAATCTCTAGGTGCTTGCTAAATAATATGCAAAAAAAAACAAGTTTATTGTAATGTGTGTACCTAATGTCAAGTTATAAATCGTCGGTTGACAACCAAAATTCACTAAGTAACAAATACCTACTTGAAATAGATATCGTATCTATGTTCTGATTCAATACTGACATAAGAGGTTGCTAAGAGTAGTGACAGTTTTTATAGTGAGTTTTGCTTGTCAGCCGACGAAATAATATATTAAATAATAATGAAAAAGAAAAGTATTCTAAATAAAATGTGTAAGTACTCTCAATGTACGTGCTAAAAAATATACAAAAAAGCCGTTGTATGTAGCTAATCTGAACTGATAAATGTATTTAAATATGAATATTATGAGGATATG
>JALPQI010005989.1:0-63148 GCA_025490895.1 Thaumatotibia leucotreta | reverse complement strand
TAAGTATCTTTTGCATGAAATCTTAAAAAATACAATACATCTTATAAAAGGGTCATTGTAAGATTTAGGTTATCGTCTTTTCGGTGGACATGCCTAAAGTTAAGGAATTCCTGTACTAATTTTGGAATGAAACAATTGACGGCACAACTAGGTTCCCCGGTCTATATCCCTATGCAATAAAATCGTAACATAGATTTATAAAAGCTGTTAACTTTTGACCACCGAGTGGACAACTTTTGTTTTTCGGTCTGACAATGACCCAAAAACAGTAATTGTAAAACGTGGTACTTTGTATTGTGTTCGTTTTACTTAAAAGTATATTAGAGATTGTGTGGAAGATGACTGTGAATTTTGTGTACCTATAATTGCGACTACGAAGAAACAATAATGGCATAAACTTCGGATTATTAAGTGTTTGTCATACTTTCCTATTATATTATTTGTATACAATACAAGTAAAACAAACAAAGATCTAACCCCGGTGTATGTTTTAACGAATCTAAAAACTTATATTAGTAGTACCTATTTATTTTTTCACTTTTGGGAATGCCAACATAGGGATGATGACTGTATTTAAAATAAATTATTAGACATTATGCACGGCATCATACACGAATAACTTATTACTAAAATATAGACTGCAGTCATTATTGTACAGAACTTTTATTTAATATTAGTGTAGTATACAAACGTGACGTTACTTTTGTGTATTTCATGTAAATCTTTCAAAAATCAAAAAAAGATGTTGACTTGACTTGACAGTCATCATGCCTATTGCTTCACTACATAGGTAGTACCCAAGTACTAGCGCTAAACTGTCATGTCGTCTAGAAAAAAAAAATTGTTACATTATTACTAATCATAAGTAGATTTTTATTAAAGATTTATTATCTCTGCAATTAAATATTGAAAGATACTAGTTTTGTATCGGCAAAAATTAAGTTCTTGCATCAATTCTAATGAAAAAACTAGTAAACCGTCAAAACATATCAATTTGGATCATTTAGTATGGGATCATAGTAACCACCACACAAATACAATACACATAGGAAAAACAAATAACTAAAGATGTACTTTACCGATTTTTATTATTTACGTGCTTTTAGGTGGGCTATTTCCAGTTTATAGTAAAAATAAGTGGTAACAAAGTATTAATTCCATTCTCAACAATATAACTTTGATCGCGTTGTATTTATGTTATATTTGTTAACTAAAGGTACCACATTTTTTTATATAGCAGGTTGATTCTTGAAGAAAACCGATAATAATCGGTTATCCGTCCGTTAAATTCATCATAATATGTAACCAAAGTTAAAATTAATCAAAGTAACCCCGGTTTACGGTACCTATAAACATGTTCTGACAATATGTAAGTAAAGAAACAGTAAGAAAAAGTTTTGTCTGGTTCAGTTTTGTTAAAAAAACAGTATTTCTATGTTTAAGACATGATTTTATGTATGATTTAAATGAAATAACTGGTTATTTTTTTGTATTTGTGGCCTTTCATGGGAAAAAAAATTTCAGAGTTAATGTTATTTTTTTATGCAAAACGGACGTATACGCTCACAAAAGCTTGCACAGCACATATTACTTTCTAATAACCAAACACATCAAAAGAGGGTTAAAATACCTACAAGTTGATATATAACACATATAATAATAATGCTGTAAAAAAATTTTGTGAACAAAAAACGAATACAAAATCTTTAAACAGCTCCCCTGTAAAAAGTATTTTTTTGACTTGTGTCGCTTTTGTATTTAATGGACGATTTGTCAGTAAAAAAAGAGGCAAATAAAAAAAAATTAAGAACGTTTTGTGGATCGCTCACAGAAAATTAAAACTTGTTGCCCTTTTTCACTCTCAAAACTTGTTACACTAAATTGAATTTCGTATCACATGAATTATGAAGTTAAATTTTGCAATTTTTTTTGCAGCTGACCCATTTAGGACTGTCTTAATCTTCATCAGACCGACGAAGATCAGACGAAACAACGGGGCCACGTCGTTACGTCGCCTAAATCAAACTAGCTTTAAGTTGTTTTTAATATATGTTTTTTTGTGTTTTTTGTAGTTCACAGTGCCTTAGTTTATAACTGTAATGCTTTATAACTGATTTGAATAATATTGAAATATTATCGAACCGGGTTACTCACGTATTTAAGTCGATGATTGCTCGACATGTTTCGAGTTCGACCCATCTTGAATACGTGAATTCGTGGTTCGATAATATTTTAATCTGTTTGGGTCTCACGTTAAGGTGCATGTAGACCAAAAGAACATTCGCTGTTCTATCCCCCACTCTACGAAATCACCGAATCACCTTTCGTGTAGCGATCGAATTTCTTTGAGTAGGGGGATAGAACAGCGAATGTTCGCTTGGTCTGAATGCACCTTTAGTTATCATTCTAAAATTGATTTGAATAATAAATAAAATAAGCAAAAAAAAGTTTTAATTTAAACGGTTTTTATTGCACCAAAAACTAGAAAATAAAAAATTTGTTGTAACTAACCGTAGATGCTACTTTCTGTAGATTAGTCACGTGAAACTATTATCACTATAGTCTTCCCAAGTCGGATGCTGAAAACCACGTTTAGCCTCTATGTCAGTGGATTAAGCGTTACCTAATCGGAAACTTTTACCAAACTGAAATAAAAACGTGGGGCGTACGCAATTGTGTTTAAGTCACTAGAGTTATTTAAGAACACACATGGAAATCAAGACAGCAATAGTGTAATAAGTTTTGTTCTGGCCTTGATAAAAATTATTTACCTCTGTAGAAGTGTTGGAACAGATGGATGATTAATTGCAAAATTAAAGCTACAGTTACATATTTTGAACTTGTATGTTTCCTTATAATAACGCCCCACGTTTTTATTTTAGTTTGGTAAAAGTTTCCGATTAGGTAACGCTTAATCCACTGACATAGAGGCTAAACGTGGTTTTCAGCATCCGACTTGGGAAGACTATAGTGATAATAGTTTCACGTGACTAATCTACAGAAAGTAGCATCTACGGTTAGTTACAACAAATTTTTTATTTTCTAGTTTTTGGTGCAATAAAAACCGTTTAAATTAAAACTTTTTTTTGCTTATTTTATTTTCAAGTTTTTAGTGCAATTGTTAAGTTAATTTCCGATACTATACCTACTTATTCTAGATCAAAGATGTTGTTTGTAATATGGAATACAATTATGCATGCTAGCGTCAACTCTCGCGCTTTAATCACGACACATATGTTAACGTAATGGACATTATTTTATGTGTAATGAAAGGGGAATCCCTGCTGAATAGATATTTTTAGAAATCCGTCACTAAAAAGATGTCAGCCTTAATGCCCGAAGTGTCTCAAATGGATGTGTTATTCATACAATACCTTAGATAACAGAGATCTGACAATAAGAATATATATCATATCAACGAATTTGGTTTATTAAGAAAATCAAGTTCACATTTTTATATTGTACACATTATACAAGTCGAATTTCGAGACTATAAAATATAAACTTATACTGTCAGTCGCCCATCAGCTGGAGTGCCGCAGGCCCGACGGCTCACCCTACGCGATCCACTCACGCTGTCACTCTATCAGCTGGAGGGCCGAAGGCCCTACGGCTCGCCCTACGTGAACCACTCACGCGGTCACTCTATCAGCTGGTGGGCCGAAGGCTCGACGGCTCGCCCTACGCTACGCGATCCACTCACGCTGTCACTCTATCAGCTGGAGGGCCGAAGGCTCGACGGCTCGCCCTACGCTACGCGATCCACTCACGCTGTCACTCTATCAGCTGGAGGGCCGAAGGCCCGACGGCTCGCCCTACGCTACGCAATCCACTCACGCTGTCACTCTATCAGCTGGAGAGCCGCAGGCCCGACGGCTCACCCTACGCGATCCACTCACGCTGTCACTCTATCAGCGGGAGGGCCGAAGGCCCTACGGCTCGCCCTACGTGAACCACTTACGCGGTCACTCTATCAGCTGGAGGGCCGAAGGCCCGACGGCTCGCCCTACGCTACGCGATCCACTCACGCTGTCACTCTATCAGCTGGAGGGTCGCAGGCCCGACGGCTCACCCTACGCGATCCACTCACGCTGTCACTCTATCAGCTGGAGGGCCGAAGGCCCTACGGCTCGCCCTACGTGAACCACTCACGACGTCACTCTATCAGCTGGAGGGCCGAAGGCCCGACGGCTCGCCCTACGCTACGCGATCCACTCACGCTGTCACTCTATCAGCTGGAGGGCCGCAGGCCCAACGGCTCACCCTACGCGATCCACTCACGCTGTCACTCTATCAGCTGGAGGGCCGAAGGCCCTACGGCTCGCCCTACGTGAACCACTCACGCTGTCACTCTATCAGCTGGAGGGCCGAAGGCCCGACGGCTCGCCCTACGCTACGCGATCCACTCACGCTGTCACTCTATCAGCTGGAGGGCTGCAGGCCCGATGGCTCATCCTACGCGATCCACTCACGCTGTTACTCTAACAGCCAGAGGGCCGCAGGCCCAACGGCCTGCCCTACGCGAACCACTCACGCTATTAGTCTATCAGGCGGACCCAACAGCTCGCCCTACGCTAACCACTCACGCTGTCAGTCTATCGGCCGGAGGGCCGCAGGAAGTGGCAGTGAGCGGGGCTCGTTGCGCGTGAACCGATAGCCGTTGGGGCAGTAAAGTTCTCGAGCGGCAGTCACGTACCGGAAGGCGTAGCGTGCGTAGGCCCTCCACAAGGTGGACTCATGACCTGGTGAAGGTCGCTGGATGCGGGTGGTACAGGGCTGGTCCTTGTGGCAATCTTTGGGGGAGGCCTATATTCACCAGAGAACGTCTTTCGGCTGATATGATGATAATAATGAAATCCGTATGTTTCTACCAAATATCTAAAACAATTCTTAAAAATCTACATATCGCTAAACCTAGCGGTTGTGGCAGGCAGTGACACTGGAGTATCAGATTTGAGGAGTAGGACGCTAGTATTAAATTCACAGGTTTGTACTTAATATCTAAAGAACTTCTTTAAAATCATATATCGATAAAAGATAAAATTTGTGGTTATTGTAGGCAGTACTGCAGCATCAGGAGTGAGGAGTTGAAGGTCAAGATCAGGCTGTTAGTATTTGATTATGCCAAACATGCTATACTTTCATTTTCACGTGTCTAACACTCTCGGTTAAGGTAAGCAGTACGTCTGCAGCATCAGGGTTTGAGGATATAAGGATACAAATATTATAATATTGCATTGTCATGGAGACTTGATAAGAGTTCCAAATTTTATTGATTTCGGTGCAGTAGAAGTGGTCGAAAAATTGATCACAAGATTTGAAGTATCGACGACAGTTGATACGCGGTGAAGTTAATAAAAACCGTTTAAAAAATAAACTCATTGATTGAACTCTCATTTATAGAGCTTTTGCCAACAATAAGCACTAATATATTATTCAAACAAGTTCCAAAACTAAACGCTCATGAAGCCTTTCGTCAACCGTCGCCAAGTCCGAGTTTAATTGTTTGATAATGACTGGACAGAGGACAAGTCGGCGGTTATCGGACAATTAACTTGGCCAGAGTTTGACTTGGTCAACTTTGGGAATTAGGCCCTGCCCTTACCATTTACCACAAACCATTGCAGTTCGGATTAGGGATCAATCCTCATGCAATCCCGGGATCAAAATAAATGCGATCACAGGATTTTATAATGTCAAATGCGATTACATACAAACTAATATATGTACCGGGTTTTGTAGGCTTGCGTGGGGATATGTATCCAATACGTAGAGTCCCTTTTGCTGTGTTGTGTTGTACAGTCGACATTAAAGATATGATTGCGGTTTAAAAAAATATTTACACGACTTTATTGCCTTGACACTATGACGTAATGTGGTCCTAAATATAATCTTTAACGTCAACTGTACACCAAATAGAACCCATTCATGGGTATAGCAATATATACGGGTGTACCGGTCCTAGCAGGCGTAGATAAGAGGCTATTGTAAATAACAAGTAATAAAATGACATTTTCCTAACTAGTGCGCAACAACGAACTTTGCGCACGCTTCGCGCGCGGTAATTTCTCTTTTTGACGCACTTGTTATGAAAAAAATCGTCTCTTAAACGTGCTAATACTTTTTTAACTTAACTCGGGTGATTGTCGCCCTCGCTCGTTTCACTCGGGCTCCAACTTTCACCCTAGCCGAAAAAAAAGTTTTCCCGCACTAGTTAATAAATGTACTATTTTTTCGCCGAGGGTGAAAGTTGGAGCCCGAGTGAAACGAGGGCGACAATCACCCGAGTTAAAAAGAAGTTTTTACACGTGTACCGAACGACTGTTTTCTTAACAAGTGCCTTAAAAAAAGAAATTTACGCTCGCGAAGCGTGCGCAAAGTTTACTTTTCCGCACTAGTTAGGAAAAGTAATTTTTAGTATAAAAGCGCGTTGCCAATATTTCGATGATTTAAATGTTCTTACATTGTGTACCAATATGTCGCCGAGTTATCTCACTCCATTTTTTACTTGTTCTGAAAGGCGATAGGAGATAAGAATACGACCTGCAGAAACTGACCAAACAAAATTTGGAATAGTCAGAATTAATTATATTTCGAACCTGGTAACCTCCGCCTACATCGATAGGAGAAATATACGACCTTTTAACTCGCCGATCACTAATTTGACTTATCACTTAAATAGCAAGATCGTGGTAAGGGTAAAGTTGACTTTGAACACTTTAATTGGGAAGGGTTGGTAATAAAGTTTATCGAAACAAACATGTCAGATACATTCGATTCTCGAACTTGATTAATGTACTTTACTGTAGGGGTATCACTGTTTTTGGCAAGCTGAAACTTTAAGTACCTATCAAAATTTTAACACTAACCAACTATGCTTATTTTTTTAATCATAGATCAGTGATACATAGGTAGGCAAGGAAAGAAATGTCAACAAAATTTTGTTGGTCGGAAAGTCGAAATCTACGTATAATCTCTATCTAACAAGCTTGCCAGTAGAAAGAGGCGGCAAATCTAAAGAATGTGAGCAGGTATTAGAAGAAATTGGGTATTTACTTATTTATGTTTATTTTGTTTAGTTTTTTCGATCTAAAATTTTCAAGTCTGTTAATGTTTAATAATAATATATACCTACTCTGTCAATCCAGCTTCTCAGAACCTGTACCTATCTAGAAACAGGTGGCAAAGTCAATTTATCTATGGACAACAATGTAGGTTTTTCTTTGAGTGTTGCCGTGTGGTGACGGCAGTAAGAATACATTTGTCACCACCCCAACTCCTCCTGTGGGTGTCGTAAGAGTCGACTAAGGGATTGAATTATCACTGACCATTATTTAATAAAAGATTGTTGATGGGCAGCAGCGTCATCACCATCATAGTGGACACATTACTGCGATCGCCAATACGCTTGCCCAGCGTGGCGATTATGGGCATTTACCTCCTAATGCGTCTATACGCATAGTTAATTGGAGAGGCCTACGTCCAGCAGTGGACTATCATAGGCTGATGATGATGATGATTGTCTAAATATTCAAATCTCAATTTGGGTATCTCAAAACATGCAAACAACACCCGAATTGGGATTGGAGTATTTAGATTAATAATATAATATTTTAACAAAACATGTAGGTACTATAAATAAAACAAACACATTCATACAATCGTATCTACCCAATTGCGTTTTAGCCGTTTCTATGTAGGATTAATATACTTACTATACAGATGAAATGTACCTACTTATTTCAGGCTCCGTTCGCCCGTTTTAGCCTCTGGATCGATATAAACGATACATTTCAGTCTAGGCTATTTTTGACTTATTTAACTATTGATCTATAGTCGCCATCGACATATTTAGTTATCTTATGTTATACATTAAAATACACATGTCATTTGCATTTTTTAGCATGCGAATACATTTAAGTATATACAACTTTAATGATTAATCTGCGTGTCGTGTTCTAAATTTAAAAAATAAACCCATATTAATGATTGACATATTTTCCTTGTTTTTAATGCTCAAACCTCCGTAAAATTCAAAGTACTGAAGTTATGTACAAGATTTTGACTTATTTGAAATCCTAAAAGTATGCCAATTCATTTGATACTAACCATTCCATAACTTCAAAGTACAAGTGTTTTTTGCCGTCCCAAACTTTAAGCAACGTTTTCTCAATAGTTGCTTTTTCACTTCTGCATCTTTGAAGAATTGAAAAAAATAACTATAGCACTTAGAGACATATACCTTACACGAAAAGATAGCGTATGATTTGTAGTATCTGGAACTACTCATAACTTCATATCGACCAAGTGGGACATTTACCGAAAACGATCACGTCATTAATGAAAAAGTCTATTACAGAATAGTAGCAGATGTGATGATGATATGATTGCTGTAGATCCGAGATTTATATAGCGACAATAAGTATCGGGGGATATATAAAACTAGTTTTAAGCAGATAAGCTTAACACCCACAACACAATTCCATATACGGAAGCCATTGAGATGTATCCCTAATCCGTAATTACAAGTCAGTTAGTTCCCACATACTCGTACTTCAATTTCTATTAGATCATGCTTCGTTAGGTAATTTCAAGTTTCCATTTCTATACAGGGTGACCAAAATAGTGGTAGCCATTCAGTATCGTATTTTAATAAGATTTTTTTTTTCTACAGTTCCATTTTTTTATTAAATATTAAATAAATATCTTGGGACATCTTACACATATAATTAGAAAAGGTCACTGGAGTTACTTTAGTAATTAGATTTTTATTTTTTATTTTATTTTATTTATTAAGGTTCACCAACAATTGTTGACATCAATGCATTTGTAACTTACTTGCTAATACATTCAAGGAACAGTGTCACAATTACTTACAGGTAAACACTGCATGCAAAACAATTTTGTATAAACAGATAAGTGTTCATCTTAAATAAAAAAAATAAAAAATCCAAACTACTTTAACCACTCAATTGCCTCTGGTAACTCTGGTTACCATTACCAGCTGTCACTCTTATTTTACATAGTAATAAAGCTCAACCAAAATTTCAAAGCAATTGAGTGGATAGTGGATATTTAGTAATGGTTGTGGCAGAATAACAGCGTCTGCTGCTGGAAGCCTTGGAGCTTCCCGCGTAGACACATGCTGAGCCACCATCCATTTCTTTAAGTTTGTTATCTGTTCTGTTACTGTGTATTTCTGCTCTTTGTACTTATGCAAACTTTTGGAATAAATTTCTTTACTGTTATTATTTTATTACATATCGAGCTAGTCTCACGGTAAGCTCAATTTACGCTTGTGATGCGAGTCCCAAGCGACGATATATATAATAGATAGATACATATAGTAGATACTTTTAAATACATAGACATTAGACAGCCATGTCCAAGGAACAAACATTTCTGATAAATAAATACACAAATAATGCCCTCGCTGGGGCTCGAACCCGGAACCTCCAGCTTCGTAGGCACTTGTTCACGACTCATGTTTCACCCTGTATATTTTTGTAACGAAACATTAGAACACGTAACATAGCGCTTAAATGTCAATATTTGACATAGATTCGAGTCACCGTTGAGTTGTTATAACGTGCGAATACCTTTAAACGAATTCTTGTTACACTCTGTATAAATCATGATTAAAAAATGTCAAAACATTTCATATTTTAAAGCCCCACGTGTCGTTTTAGGCTTAAAATAAAGGAGACCACGGTTTTTTCGTTAATCCGGTTCTCGGTTCCAAACAATTAAAGCTAGCCGCTTATCCCTACTTGGGTAGCGTCGGACAAAAAGGAAAATAAATTTAAAAAAACCTGTTAGGTGATTTGAGAAAGTATAATTTAAAAAAAACTGAAGTTTTGTGAAACAAAATAAGTACCTATAAATATAATAAAACGGTTAAACACACGTTCATTTTAGTCACTACATGTGCATTTTAGGCTTAAACGCGGGATCAGTGCTTGATAACGGAGACCTAGGCTCTCCGAAACATGTCGTACGTGACTAAATGAGAGATTAGCCGTTTAATTATATTTAAGATTAATAATAACTACCGTCATCGAGCTGGAATAATAGTTATTTGAGTATTTCTTCGAGCGTTTCATTTTTGGTACCAAAAGGAACCTGTTTTTGCTGTAGGTTAGTACCTACAGCGTAGTAGATGTGTATAGTTACACATCTACTCATAGTGAACATTAAATGAAAACGCACCATGTATGCATGGTTTCATCTTTTCAAATAAAATGCATACATAATATATGATTTAGACTTTAAAAGCCTTTTAAATCCTGTTTATGTTGCTGACCCTCCGTGGGAATTAATTTCGTATGTAAAAAGTGGAGCGTCGCTTACTGCGCGCATTAAGTAAGCGTCAGAGATACACTGTGTTACTGCACGAGGGACAACCCAACCAGCGTGTTCGGACCTCTGCCACAGTTAGGTATCCAGCCTTTTCGCAGAATTTCATTTTGCCGAATATCATTTGACAATCAATTTTTCGCAGATGATTCTTTGGCATACCAACATTTACCAAATTGTTCGCCAAGTTTCATTTGACCGAATTTTCATTTGGTAACTAGGTTTTTAAGGTGGGTTTTCGAAATTCGTTCGTTACACAAAACTTAATTCATAATTTAAAGACAAACGGGTCTTAATCGCGTAAACTAACGTTTAATTATATCCTGACTTTTCGGGCATACATCCGTGGTAGCAGGCAGACTGGCGTAACGTAACTGGTGTAACGTCATGCCCGAAACGTCACAAAATGATAGACTAGAGGCAGACTGCGGTGATATAATTAAACGTAAGTTTACGCGATTAAGACTCGTTTGTCTTTAAATTATGAATGATAATCGTGAAAGTTTAAATCAATATAAAATGTAATGTGTCGAAATCGTTGATTTTTTTAGAGTGGAGGATTAGAATGAGGATGAGCATTCGCTCGTTTGGTGTAAATCCATCTTTAGGTTAGGTTGGAACATGATAATATGCGAAAGATACGACTGCGTAACGTTATAGCTGGGAAGTGATCTTTCGGCAAAATGAAATTCTGCGCTACGGTGGTTGGGCGAAAATTGCTTTCGGGAAGTCGAGAACGAGAACCTCGCGAGCGCGGCGCGTAAAGGTGCATGCAGACTAAAAGAGCATTCGCTGTTCTATCCCTTTACTCTACCAAATTCGATCGTTACTCAAAACGTGATTCGTTGATTTCGTAGAGTGGGGGATAGAACAGCGAATGCTCTTTTGGTCTGCATGCACCTTTATGCTTAGCGGAAAACAATACGTGCGAGAGGGAGTACCCATATCGGCGTCTTACTCCAACTCATGGCTTCGCTCGCCGCCGGTCGCCTTAGACCAATGTCGTGGGCGGGCCTTTAAGGCTCAGGCGTGAACGCGGACTCAGTGCTTGATTGTGGAGTACCTAATTGTAAGTATACAGTGTGTGTCTACGATATTGGCTTTTATCGAAACCGAGGAATGCGATGCAGATTTCTAGCCACACCGTGAACATTATTCGATTCAAAATGCTAATTTTAAAAGTAATTAACTTTCTAAGAAAAGTAAATTGAGAAGCAATGTACTTCAAAATGGATCGTTAATTTGCACTTCACAATGTTATTTATTTCTGATCTGTTGATCGCAGCCACTCACAACGTTTGACAACTAAGCAGTACACGCGTTACATTGATCGTTCGGAGGAAATAAAATTAATTGTACGGTCAATTTAACTATTTGTCAAATGTTGATACTTGAAAACGATTGCTAGTAATTTAGTATTATTACCCATTTTCGTAAAAGCCCGGGTTATAGACACACACTGTATACTGAGTCGAAACAGCAACTAAAAGCATGACAGAGTGGTGTGAAATAAGACAACGAAAACTATTTTGGCTCAAAAACCCTTATTGTAATAAAATAAGCACACGAATTGAGACATAAACTCGTCAGCTTTTAGAATGACATGTTCAGGGGTCGGAGGTCCTCGGGGCAGTTTATAAAAGTTCATTAAAAATACAGCACTCGAGATGGTTGCCCTGTACAGCTGTAAAACGCGTACATGTATAGGGTGATTTTTTTATTCACCGTTCTAATTTTAGAAGGTTAATTCTGAGGTCACATTGATGAACTTTAGTATGAAACCGACATCCGATTCGAGAAAAAAATATCTGATGTTCCTACATTTACTAATATGTTTGTACGGAACATCAGATTTTTTTCTCGAATCGGATGTCGGTCCCATAGTAAAAGTTCATCAATATGACCTGAGAATTAACCCCCTAAAATTTAGCTGATGAATAAAAAAATAGCCTGTATAATATATGAAACAGATAAAAAATTTGGTGTGTATGTGTATGAAATTTTGTAATAGACTTTAAAATTTATTCACGATTGAGTTTTCTTTTTCCTGCAATACTTTATTTCCTTTTATAATAACGTAAGATTAAATAAACATGAGCATATGTATCGTACTTTGCATCTTATTGATATTTAACTTTTATATCTTATTTGTTAGAGAATAACACAATGTAAAAACCAGGTTAAGAAAAATAAGGGAATTAAATTATTCATTTTGAACGGCTCCTTAGCAGTCGGTAGTGACCCTGCCTTCAAAGCCGGGGATCCCGGGTTCGAAACCCGATGAGAGCATAAATCACGGGTTTATTGGGACAAATGAAGGCAAACATATTATTGGATACATAATATTTAGGAAACATTCACATCAATTATTTTAATAAAAAGCGGATAAAATATAAACACCTTCAAAATTATAGTTTCTTTTTTGTAATGGTAGATTTACATACTGTGTCACTTTTTGACATATGTCAATTAAGATTTAATAAAAAAAACACTAAGAAATACCGGCCTAGTGCGATTCCAAACCCATTTTCAATTTATCATAAAAACTGCAAAAAAAAACGAGCAAAAATATCAGATTGGTCAAATTTTTTTTTCAAGAGATATGCTTCAAGTTTTAACCGCACCCAATTTTTTTGCAATGAGTACTTTGTTTAGATGTGTGTGTTTAATTTATCTCAACTGGTGAAATTATCTATACCTCTGCATAAGTTGCAAAAGGGGCATTCCACGAGAATGTCGCTTACGTGACGCGTATGCTATCTATGGCAGCTACGTTACATAAATGCTCAAAGTTAGAAAAAACTGTGTGAACGTGCAAGTTAAGTTCCGAAATATTACCACACTAGAACTCGGGTTCCTATCATTTTTAGAAGTACTAAAAGATCCGCGTCACGTAAGCGACATTCTCGTGGAATGCTCCAAAAGCTGAGGACGCGGGTTGGATCCAATGGATCCCCACCTCAGAAGTTGGTGAACTAGATGTTTTTTATTTGGTAAATGACTTCTAATATTCATTTATAACTTATCAAAATGGTTATACTTATATAACAGTGTTCTTAGGCAAGTTGCCAATCGCTAACGCTTAATCGTCAATCGTAAACGAAAGGCAGCTAACTGTCTTTGTTGCAATTATATGAAAGAGTGACAGAGAGGGAAAACTACGATACGCTACTAAGCGCTAGCGCTTGGCAACTTGGCTAAGCATCCAGGAACTACAATAACTACGAATGTCAGTGTATAACGAAAGCATCGTGATTTGCGTCATCAAGAGGCGTTAAATATTTTATGAGCAAATAAAAACACCGCAAATAAAAAATTATCGGTATACAATTAAATAGAAAAGGTAATACTGAAGTTTCTCCACTGTTTGCGTTAATTCTCGAATGAATTATTTCATATTTTTTCATTAAATTGAGTTGTTTTTCTCGAAACATGCAACGATAAAGATGTAGGCAAAATACAATGTTATGAAGCTGATTTCCAAAGCCAGTTGTGAAAAAAAAGTATGTACGTAGTAGTAGTATAATTAAGCACTAAATTTCAATAAAAACTCGATTTTGGAAAGAATTTTATTAACTAATCGATATTATAATATAAAAGCTAAATTTTTGTATTACCGGCAATTTCTAAATTTGCCATCCTGCGAGACAGGCATTGCCTAGTGCAGGTTTCACTCATAATCTGTTCATTTGGATATTCGTCTCTTCAACAGTGTTTCATTACTATAATTTTGTTCAATCTTGTTTAGATTAAGTCTCACTGTCACTGTTTCAATAAACTATTTATTATATTAAAAAAATCCTCAAGATATCGTAGGTATTTATTTGTGTTACGAACCTAACTGCAATTAAGGTTTTAAATTGTCACACTAATTGGGTGTCCTTAAAAGTAAAAACACCCAATACGTCCAGCAGTGTGCTAGATTCTCGTTCCACTGTTATAATAAAAAATACGACCGTTTTTTCGAACTTGGCTAGACACACTACCATCCTCTTAAAATACTTCTGTATACAGATTTAATATTATATGAAGCAAGGTACGTTATCTTACAGTAGTATCGTTCGTACTTCGTAGCTCCCACTACAATTAGTCAACTGCGTGGGAGTCTGCCAATTTATAAAAGTAAGAATTTTTATATTTTTGTTTTTCAAATAGTTTAACAATTTTGAAAATTCACAAATATATAAAAAATCATTTCTAGTGAAATTAGAAATCAGAGCTCGTTTTATATCGAAACTCAAATATATAAGAAACGGCTAATGTCCTCTTTTTATTTTATTTTAACGTTTTTGATAATGAACATTTACTGAAATCACAAATCAGAGCTTAAGAGAGCTCTTTATGTCGAACCTGAAATAGAATAAATCTGCAATAATACGGGAAAAGAAAAATGTCATCTTTTCAGAAGGTACTTGTTGTTTTTTTTAGTTTTTCTTACGTTACGGAAGGATTTTTTTTAAATAAATAATATGTTTTTAATTATCATATTTGGGCATTTTCGCGAGAAGAGATCCATAAAAAGTTTTTTTAAGGTAGGTAAATTTAATGTTTTTCCTACTCAGAATAACGAGTTCTTTCAATCTAGGAGAAAAAAAGTACAAGAAAAAAATGGTTCCACATTTTTCATACATTTTACATGCTCTCCACTTTGTAGTTTGTAACCGCTGTACAAAGTGTTTGAAAAACGGTTAGCAGGAAAAACATAAAATTTACCTGTTTCAGAAAAATAAGTTTTTGTATCTCTTCTCGCGAAAATGCCCATTTATCTATTTACCAATTGTTTTTGGCCAAAAAACTTACTTACTACTAACTTACTTACATCATCCCTTCTGTTTTAATTTTTAATGCTGGTGTACAATTAATGATTGATTAAATTGATTAGTACTTACATGAATTAATGAAGTTATTATGGAGTAAAAAACAACTTAAAGCAAAAATATAACATAGCTTTCTTAAAAAAATAAAACTTAATACTTTCCCCATTCTGAAAACCGCTTACTCGCTTAATCTTACCCCAATTTACCTTACCTAAAAGAAAATACCTAAAGAAATTCGTTATTTGTTATGCTAGTTTGGCCATGAACCCCGTGTGGCAGCCTCTAAACCTTGCCGAGCTGTGTCCAGCACACACTAATCTCACGGCTTGTACCCCTTTTGCGTTCGTGTACCTCGATTTGCTGGTGAAGCTATTCGGCGGAGCGCAGGATAGTGCACCAGAAACTATAACAGATGGAGGTAGGTTCTGAATTGTTTTAACATAAAGTTGATAATGTGTACCCCTTTTGCGTTCGTGTACCCCGACTTACTAATGAAGTTGGTCGGCGGAGCGCAGGATAGTGCACTAAAGACTATAGGAGGTAGGTTATGAATAGTTTTAACATGAAGTTGATAAGGTGTACCCCTTTTGCGTTCGTGTACCTCGATCTGCTGGTGAAGTTATTCGGTGGAGCGCAGGATTTTGCACCAGAAACTATAACAGATGGAGGTAGGTTATGAATAGTTTTAACATGAAGTTGATAAGGTGTACCCCTTTTGCGTTCGTGTACCTCGATCTGATGGTAAATTTATTCGGTGGAGCGCAGGATTTTGCACCAGAAACTACAACAGATGGAGGTAGGTTATAAATAGTTTTGATGTAGTTTCAACATGAATCTGATAGTGTGTACCCCTTTTGCGTTTATGTACCTCGATCTCTTGATGAAGTTATTCAGCGGAGCATAGTATAGTTTACCAGAAACTATAGGGATGGAGGTAGGTTATGATTTATGATTATGAATAGTTTTGATGTAGCATGAAGTTGATAATGCATTCTAGGAAGATCATACGCCAAATTAGGATCGCTTCAGAGGTCGACACCCGACGTCCAAAAACTATACAAAAATATTGTAGGATTCGCTGCAGGTACAGCAACAGGAATCTGATGGTCTGTACTCAGTATCCCTTTTGTTTTCGTGTACTTATTGGTGAAACTGTTCGGTGGAGCGTTGAATTGTGCGATCGAAACACAATATAAAGGCAGCATCCGCCCAAGTTGTACGTTAGGTACAACTACAAGTCTGATGATGGAGAGCATTATCGTGTACCAGATATGAGGGAGGTAGGTTTTGCAATTTTCGTTCTGCCCAGCGTGATTCCTAAAGAACAACAATTTTCAGGAAATCACTTATACTACTCACTGTACTATGACTGAGAAGCCTTAATAAGTTGGTGTTTCTTTAGATTTATTTAAAAATGACCCTAAATTTGAGTCCACCTTGTTTTATATACGATTAGGAACTATTTGCGATGTAATTTTACGAGTAAAAGATGGTTTGAGGTGCTTCGTTTGTTAGAGCATTAAATGTCGATTTTCGAACTAAAAATAGGTAATTTAAAATATAAAATATTTATTTTTAAAATATAATTAATCGTGAAAGTTTAAATCAATATAAAAATAATTTACGTAAATTCCAAAAATAATTATGAATCTAGATTCCATTCAATCTAGTTAATAGGTATTCGAGCAAATGTCCTTAATATACACAGTATACAGGGTGTTTGGTTAGCGGTGTCGGAGCTTTTAAGGGCTTAAACTACAATCAATTTTATCGATAAATTACCAAACAATTTTTTTTTTGTGCCAACGATAATTAAATGGCGGCCATTTTAAAATTTCAAACAGACGAATACGGGCGCACGTGATATTTCTGGAATTATGCGTTTGTTAGCAGTCCTATCCCTGCAAAAAGAATCTCGTTAGAGAGCTCATTAGATAAGCAAACTAATTAAGTTAATCATTTGACTCAACTATTTGTATATCTTAACGACCTAGTTTTCATGCAAAATTAAATTAATTGAAAAATTAAGGTGAATTTATTACTATTTTTAATTTAAAAAAAATTTTTTTGCCTTGTTGTTCAAATAGTTGAGTCAAATGATTAGCTTAATTAGTTTGCTTATCTAATGAGCTCTGTAACGAGATTTTTTTCGCAAGGATAGGACCTATAACAAACGTATAATTCCAGAAATATCACGTGCGCCCGTATTCGTCTGTTTGAAATTTTAAAATGGCTGCCATTTAATTATCGTTGGCACAAAAAAAAAATTGTTTGCTAATTTATCGATGAAATTGATTGTAGTTTGAGCCCTTAAAAGCTCCGACACCGCTAACCAAACACCCTGTATACAGGGCGTCCCACGGCGATGCCACATGGAGGGAAAGTACCTTAAATATCATAGATAGCGTGTTTTGCTGAAAGAAGACTTTATTTTATTTTTAAGACTAAAATTGCAATCCAATTTTTTTTGTTTTTTTTTTTAATGTATGGAAAAAGAAATCGCGACTTCGGAGAAAAAATACCTTAATTATAGGAAATGAACATCTTACTTAAAGAAGACATCATTTCGATTTAAAAAACAAGTTCCAACTTGTTTTCAATTATTTTTGATTTAAAAAAAAACTTGAATGGTTTTTTTTTGTTTCCGACCAATGTTGTTTGTTATTTAGCAAAAAATAATTCTCACATTGAATTCTTTCGATTGATATGACAAAGCTACAGGATATTTTTTTCTCGTGTAGCGGGTTCGATTCCCGGGTTAACCATGAAATTATTTAAATGCAATTCAAAATGTTTTTTAAATCGAAATAATGTCTTCTTTCAGTAAGATGTTCATTTACAATAATTAAGGTATTTTTTCTCCGATGTCGCGATTTGTTTTCCATGCAAATTAAAAAAAAACATTTTTTTTTAAAACAAGTTGGTACTTTTTAATTTTTATTTTATTTTCAAAACTACAATTTATGTACATAGATTAAATCTAACTAATCTACTTAACCTAACCTATATCTAAGATTGGCCCTTGTGGCATTGTACCGAGGATGCTGGCGGCATTTCCTCGCTGTATCGCAATACTGATGCGTTGTGCGAGGAAGTCGCCAGCTCTTCGGTCTTCAGTTACATCAACCAGACGTTTCGCGATCTCAGCAAACAATTTGCGTGCTCTGGGGCCCCAAGAACCTAAAATTTCTACGCCAAACGGTACAAAATCGTACTCTTTGCCGAGGCCCTTATACAGGGTGGACCAAAAGTCCGTTAACATTTGAAAAGTCGTTTTGGTTAATAAAACATGTACATAGTATAAAAACGTTTAGTTACTGTGAAAGAACACACATGGGGGTTTTATGTTTTATAAATAACGCTATCTAAATGCAACCCTTTCCTGGTCTAGCATTCATTCAACGTGGATTGGAAATTTCCCATCACTGCCCGCAAATTGCTCTAAGTAATTGCTTGCATTTCGTCGCGAATATTTTCTTTTAGTTCTTCTACAGTGCTTGGGATGCTGATATAAACTTTACTTTTGAGATATCCCCATAAATAAAAATCCATTCGGGATAAGTCTAGGCTTCGCGGTGACCAGTTTAGGTTACCCCTTTTAGAAATCACTTTTTCTCCAAAAAATTCGCGGACGGCGACAAGAACATCATTAGAGGTGTGACAAGTTGCACCATCTTGCTGGAACCAAGTCCGCATGTTGAAGCCCTTAAAGTTTTGCAGTGCAGGAGCAAAAAATATTTCAACATAACGCACTGTATTTACAGTAATATGGGACGTTGCTGACAATCTTCATAAAAATAAGGACCAATATTCCAGTACAGAAAATGCTGCCCACACCGTGACCTTGAGCGAGTGTAATAGCCTTGATGCTTTAGTTGCGGGTTACTGTCACTCCAGTATCTGCTGTTTTGTCTGTTGACGTGGCCATCAAGGTGAAAATGTGCCTCACCTGAGAAAAAAATTTTGTTAAGCTCCGGAAACCTCCCAAGCATTTCGTCAGCAAAAGCAAACCTTTTTCATAATCATCAGGCTTCAATTCCTGTACAATTTGGATTTTATACAGATGCAGGTGTATATCATCGTGCAAAATTCTGTTTAAAGTCGATTTGGATACGTTTAACACTGTAGACCGCTTCTGAGTTGAGAGACGAAGATGACCTTGAACTGACGCTCAAACACGCTCGAACACGCTCTACGTTTTCAAGGTCGCGCGATGTCCTTGGCCGGCCGGATCTAGGCATATTTAATGTCGAACCCGTCGTTTCAAACTTTTGAAACGATAAAAAAAATCGTTTGAACAGACGGGGCAAAATAATTATTGTGTAGATTGTAATGATTACAAAAAAAATTCTTGGCCACAGTTGCAAAATCGAGGTTACAGTAATATTCACGTACACAAAACGGACGTTGTTCTCCGGTAAAGGACGCCATCGCACTAAATTCCCAATGGCCGCTCTTTCATTTGACATATCCCGCACTCCCCTCCTCCCGCCAAAACTGACGCAGCGGCAAATTCAAATGTTAACGGACTTTTGGTCCACCCTGTATTTATTACGTTTTAAAAATTCGGCATTTTCAGCCGCAGCGGCTGCCTTAAACGTAGTTCGTTGAAGATGGGACGGTGCCAGGGTATCTACGCAAGTAGCATCCCATACCAACATCCGTCCCAAGCTCCAAGGAACCAAAGACACACCATCAGGTCTCTTACCATCATCTCTAATAATACCAGTAGGCTCAAGAAGAGCAGGCACGTTGATCGTGGCAAGAGACCTGCGGATTATGTCGTTAAGCGTCGCATGTCTGGAAATACGGCCTTGGTAAAGTTGGTACTTGTTTTTTAAATCGAAATAATGTCTTGTCTTCTTAATTATTGTTTTCCTTAAGTAAGATCTTCATTTCCAATAATTAAGGTATTTTTTCTCCGAAGTCGCGATATTTTTTTTTCATATATATTTTTTTTTTAAATCAAAAAAAAATTAATGCAATTTTACTAAGTCTTAAAAATAAAATAAAGTCTTCTTTCAGCAAAATACGCTATCTATGATATTTAAGGTACCTTCCCTCCATGTGGCATCGCCGTGGGACGCCCTGTATAATAATAGGCCATGTGGTGACGGCAGTAAGAATACATTTGTCACCTCCACAACTCCTCCTGCAGGTGTCGTAAGAGTCGACTAAGGGATGTTGATGATGGGCAGCAGCGTCATCATAGTGGACACATTACTGCGATCGCCAATCCGCTTGCCCAGCGTGGCGATTATGGGCATTTGCCTCCTAGTGCGTCTGTACGCATAGTGAATAGGAGAGGCCTACAACTACATCCAGTCTTAGGCTGATGATAATGATATATGATAATTAAACGGTTAAACTGATGTATATTTAATTTAGTGCTTGACAATGGAGACCTAGGCTCCGCGAAACAAAAAAAAGTGAGTTTAACAGTTTAATTATTATGTCACATAATAATTATTTATGTCTCACGAAAGTTTAAATTGTGTATGTTTTTTTTCTAGAAACCTACGACTTCATTGTCGTAGGCGCCGGCGCAGCTGGGTGCGTCGTCGCAAACAGACTCAGTTCCATTCAAAACTGGAAGGTAATTTTACCCTTTAAAGCTATAGTCTGGGGAAACAGCTTGTCAGTAGAAAAGACGACAAGATAAATGTGTTAGGCGCTTAGCGTTCGCTCATAGAAAAAGTGAACTTTGCTCAGTGTTTTAATGCCTTACCTTATAATTAATACTATTGGTTTGCCATTTTATCCAAGCTGGAAGATGAAAATGAGGGTAAAATTGTTGACTGCGTTCGAAGCATAAATGCAACAATGCAAGCGCCCAGGGTGCTTAGCCAAGTTTCCAATCGCTAGCGCTTAATCGTAAATCGTAAGCGAAAGGCAGCTAACTGTCTTTATCGCACTAATATAAAAGAGTGACAGAGAGGGAAAACTACGATACGCTACTAAGCGTTAGCGATTGGCAACTTGGCTAAGCATCCAGATAGGATTTCTGCTGCGATTTAGATTTAGATTTATTTATTTCATAATATTAAATTACATTATAAATCATCTTAGGCTAATTTATACTAATTTATATTATGATCGATGTATGATCGTCAATATTAATATCATGATATCATATCATTTATATAGATCTAGTCGATTCTGTAATCTAACGTTGCTCGAGGCAGTCATACTAAGATGCTCAGATCAACTAAACAGTGGGTTAGTTAGTAGAGAGGTTAGTTTCGTTAAAATAAATACAAACAACGTATGAAATTTTTAATTTATAAAATGTAATGATTTTAGACGATACATCCCGCCAAGTTTTTGCCGCCCTACATTGGGAATGATACTCCCCTGCAATGTTTATTTTGTTTGAACCACAGATATCATATATACCATAGATCAAGCAAACGTATCTACTTAGCGTGTCAAATGAGCTCAGTTAAATCCACTGAGTTGTCCGTCTTTAATCGTAACTAGCTTGCAGTTTTCGGGCGTCCAATTTTGTAAGTTGAAGTGAACAAAAACATTAATAATGCCTCCTTAAGTAATATTAATTGCAACAACACAAAAAAATATGAATACTCAAGGACCTGAGACATATTTAAAATCATAGGCAAGTAACAACTTCAGTACATAATCTGACACGCTCGACCGCCATACAAATTAATGAACTTGTTTCTTCTATCCAAATCTAATGTGGTTTGAATTTTAAACTACTTTAATTTTGTTTTGCAATATTTTTAGATTACTTTTATGCTACGAACAAAAGCGCTATGTCCTGCCCACTGCCCAGTGCCTGTGTCAGCTCAATTGCACAATTATTTTTGGGGGCATTTTTGAACTCGCGTCATGTCCATGTTATATTTGGTCGCAGCTTTTATGTTTAATTCCGCAAATATTTTTTCTATTTCTATTTAAATTCCTCCCAGGTGCTACTGCTAGAAGCCGGCCCGGAAGAACCCGACATAACAACAGCCCCCTCGCTATCCACTGCTCTCCTCGGCTCCAACGTGGACTGGGGGTACATGACCATGCCCAGCAACCTGGCCTGCCTGGCCTTCCCCGGCCAGCGGTGCGGGTGGCCAAGGTCAGAATCTTTCTAAACTCACTGGGTACTCCTAGATGGCCAGAATAACACTGTCTTATAGTCTACACTGCGCTCGCTTGCTACTCATAAATTCCAATATCATTACCATCATCATAGCTGCCGAAAGACGTCCACTGTTGAACATAGGTCTCCCCCAAAGATTGCCATAATGACCGGTCCTGCGCCACCCGCATACAGCGAACTCCTGCGACCTTCACCAGGTCATCAGTCCACCTTGTGGGGGGCCTAACCACGCTGCGCCTTCCGGGACTTTCCAATATGGACTCGTATAATTATGACATGACCATTTTAGTAGAAACCTGGCCTTTCTCAACTAACTATGCAGTTGACCATGGTCGGACTCTTGCTAAACTGTCTAGTTAAGTAATTACTCCTACAGTCAAGAGCAAAAGTAAGTGATCATTCTTGTTCGATTACGGACCTTATTCCATTGTGATAAGGCACAAGGTGATCACTTACTTTTGCTCTTGACTGTACAAGACCCGATCAAAAGATAATGTATTTTTGGAAGTGGCTGCATCTTTTGGTACCATTTTCGGTCGTCAGATACAGCACCCGTTTCTTTATAAGACAACCAAAACCAACCTCAAATCATTCAGCCACTTCCACCTTGACCAGATGAATGAGATGTCCGTTTACGCTCTGGGAAATGCTCGACTGTTATATGAGTTATACGACCATGCCAGTAACCTGGCAAGTTTAGCCTCCCTCGACCAGGGATGCAGTTCGCCACGGTTAACATCATTTTCACTCACTACCGTACTATTTGAAAGTCAGGGGAATTAGACAACATTAGCGCTTTACAGCCAAGCCATCAAACGGACTGGTAGACTAATTAAGTCCTTCCATCACTCTTTGCCTTGCAGCGATTGCGACTGCTCCTGCAATCTACCAGCTATGCAATTACCTAAGATCAGAATCTTCCTAAACTCTCTGAAGTCACTGCAAGTTGAGAAGTATATCCTTACACTAATCAGTTACTTGATTAAACTGATGGCACGTCAGAATTGAATTAACCCTTAGCCTGTGGAGTGCGGAGACTCTGATCTTTTCAAGATCAAAGGAACTCACGATCAATTCAACTTGATTTGGTAGAATAAGTCCTATACTGCGTGATCTGCCTGGTGATGTTGCTTTTTATTTTTATTCTTGTCTTCTTCTTTTCATTTATTACATTTTACTTTACACCCTTTATTTACATTTCCCGTGAACTAACAAGACTTCGTATGGCTTGCAGAAATTGCGAATTTTCAATGTAAATAAATGATAACAAAGCTTTAAAAAATGTAACCAAAATGGCATATGCTGTTTCAGGGGCAAAATGATGGGCGGATCGACTTCCATCAACTCGTTCGTGTATGTCCGCGGGGTTAAGCTGGATTACGATGTTTGGGCAGCGCAAGGCAACCCTGGCTGGAGCTACGACGAGGTCCGTACACGTACCATAATTATACTATGCACCATAGTCAACCTCACCTGAAGGGTCCACGGAAATAGCATGTCTAGTCAATTCAAAATTCAAAATAATAGATTGGGGTGCAAATTTGCCCTGACTTTTAGAAGGATTAAACATGTTCTTTCCATGGACCCTTCACCTAATGATAGTTTTTGACAAGTTTATAACAAAGGAATCTCTTTCTGCAGGTATTACCATATTTCAAGAAATCCGAACGCAATCTAAACATGGACGAGTTTGACCCAGAATACCATGGCGTCAACGGTGAACTACCCGTGTCCCGGTTCCCGTATATAGACGAGCCCGCGAAGATGATCACTGAGGCCTTCCACGAGAACGGACTGCCCTTAAGCGACTGCAACGACGAACAACAGTACGGAACCCTTCAGGCCCAAGGCACCACGGAAGAAGGCCAAAGAGCTTCCGCTAACAGGCAGTTCATCAAACCAATCAGATACAAAAGGAAAAACCTCACCGTCAGACCAGAAGCTGAAGTCTTCAAAATACTTTTCGACCAAAATAAAAAAGCCTATGGAGTACGTTATATCAAAAACGGTCGCGTATACAGAGCTTATGCGACTAAGGAAGTCATAGTCAGCGCTGGTGCTGTAAATTCTCCAAAGCTATTAATGCTCTCCGGAATCGGACCTAAAGAGCATTTGGAAGATGTACACATACCGGTGATTTCAGATTTACGTGTTGGCGAAAATCTTCAAGACCACATCACGTTTAATGGTCTTGTTGTTGCGTTACCCAATGAAACCTCCACCATGGTCAGCCAAGAGCAAATAATTAAGGATATATATGACTACAAGAAGATGAAAGTCAAAAGAGGGCCTCTATCTGGGAATGGTCCAGTAAGCAGTTTAGCGTTTTATTTAACCGACCCTAGTTTACCAGCTCCCGACATACAAGTTCAAGTAAATTCTGCTAATGTCGAAGAATATATGCGAGCACCTATAGATTACGTAGGTCTAACTATTTTCCCAACTGCATACTACAACGGGGTAATTCCTAGAGTCATGAATAATGCTCCCAAGAGTAAAGGTAGAATACTTCTCAACGCGAGTGATCCTTATGGAGATCCTTTGATATGGCCTGGCTATTTCACAGATCCGAGCGATGTAGAAGTGCTAGTCAAAGGTGTGAAGAATGTTTTAGCTTTGGAAAACACGCAGGCTTTTAAATCTAGGGGTGCTTATTTTGTTAAAACACCCCTAGCAGCATGCAAGCATTTCTCATGGGGTACAAACGCGTACTTCGAGTGTTTGGTGCGGGCATATACGTCCAGTTCTTACCATCCTGCAGGGACGTGTAAGATGGGTACGAAAGATGATCCAACAGCTGTTGTGGATGCAAGACTCAGGGTGTATGGAGTATCGGGGCTGAGAGTGATCGATGCATCGATGATGCCTCAATTGATTCGAGGCAATACTCAGGCTCCATCGATTATGATCGGAGAGCGTGGAGTGGCTTTGGTTTTGGAGGACTGGTTACAGAATTATAAGAAGTATGGTGGGTAAAAAGACGGGTCCTTATATTGTTAATCAAATAAAATCCACTACACACTTCGAAAAAGACTCTTAACATGTTTTATTTAACATTTCTAGTTACTTACTCTAAACAAGTCTAACGAAGCCAAACTTGATAATGTCTACCGGGAACATGGAAGCTCATAAATTTCGGGGATTTGTCTCTGTCACTCCAACGAAGGCGTCATTAGAGTGACAAAGAAAAATCACCGAAATTTACGTATTTCGTAGTTTGCTGTAGAGCCGAAGGTTACGTGGCCGTTGTTTCGTTTCGAAGTTCCTTTGGCCGCCTTCTGACTCAATCATCAGACCAGGATGCTTAGCCAAGTTGCCAATCGCTAGCGCTTGGTAGCGTATCGTAGTTTTCCCTCTCTGTCACTCTTTCATGTTAGTGCGACAAAGACAGTTAGCTACCTTTCGCTTACGATTGACGATTAAGCGCTAGCGATTGGCAACTTGGCTAAGCACCTAGGGGGGTTACCATGACGTACATACTAATGAGATTCAGTTTAGGTTCAGGGAAAGGGACAGAGATATACGACTCGTATAGCCTTGTCGCTTTCTCTCGACCTAAACTAAATCGCATTAGTACCTACGTCATGGTAACCCCCCAGCTCATTCATTATTACCTATATTACATTCTTTGATTGTGACCCGAATTACGTATAAAAAATATATTTCAGTCGGTAACCAGAAAGTGTATCCAATTGAACTCGCAAAATTCTATTATAGACAGGCAAATCGACATATGTACCTATAATAAAAGCTTATAATTTGGCTTTATTTTCTAATTTAGAGTCACCCAAAGAAAATGTTATATAAAAGTCCTTTTGCTCCTCATCTTGTATAATTAAGCTTTAGGCTTAAATTCTCCCTATATTATTTTTAACGGTTTTTCATTACTTAGTGGTGGACACTTTTAGATTTTAATCCTATTTTTATTCTTCTAACGATGTAGAACTCCATAAAGAAAGAATTTCATGACATTCAGTTCCTAAGGGGGTGATAATGGGGTTGAAACTTTTTAATAGCTCCTACGTGAAATGTAGAGCACAAGTATAATTACAGCAGGGTGGAAATCTAATACGGGCAATTCTTTCAACAAGAGCATAGGCCATTGTAAGCCAATTTAGATAACTGTAACTTAGAATTACTATTAAAAATGTCCATACAAAATAATTTATGATTTATGACAGCCTCCGTAGCCTCGTTGGTATGACAATATATAGTGACCCTGTCTACGAAGCTGGAAGGTTTTGGGTTTGAATCCCAGCGAGCGCATTATCATCACACAGCAAACGAACGTTACGCAGACATATCTTACCCTCGTCTGCCATAAGTTGGCTGGGAAGTTTAATAAGGCGAAAAATATTTCGGCGAAATAGCAGTACACAGTCCAAAAGTTGCCGATTTCTAAGAATGAACTTTTGACAGTTGTATAGACAAGGGGGTGTCACTCCGCGATTCCGTCGCGCGGGCACAAGTACATGCAGAGCGCCCCGTCTCCGTGGTCTATTCAATGGTTAGCGCGCGCTGTCTCGGAACGCACGTTTAAATTTACAACGCTGGCTCGTCACGTATAGCGAAATATATCGCTTGCAAATATTAGGATTATTTTGTACATGTGCATCTTAAATGAAAACGCCGAAAATATACTGCATAGCAGCATGTTGCAATAATAATAATGTTAATTTTCATGACGCGTTTTTCGCACAGCCGATGCGTTTAAGAGATACTAAAAAGTAAGGAACATAATAATATACTTATTTATTACCTACATTCGTAGTAAATTAAATTCTCAGAAACTCAAGTCAATTACAGACAAAACGGTTTATTTTCGGACAAATTTGTCAGTAAAAAAGCGGCACATTTAAATAATGTAAAAAACTTCGTTCTCACATACTATTATTGAATTTCGCGCCTTTTGTCCTAACATATTATTTGGTTGTCTGACTTTATTCCCATAATATCAAATAGGTACATATATTATAAGAGAAAATGCCGTGTTTCGTCTGCCTTACGATTGTGATTAAACCATTACTTATTTATGCTGCTTTTGTAATGAATGCGTAGGTACCTAACGTAATTCTTTCTTTTTAAATGCATTAAACAGATATATTAATTTCTGCACACCTCACATACTGTCTACAGATATTTTTAGAATGTTCGTGTTATTATCAGGATTATCCCCATGGATATTCACCTAAAGTTAGCAAAGTCGTGTTGCTATCTCACTCACACCTCCAACAATGCCGCCCGGACACGCGCGGCCGAAGCACAAAGAAGGTGCCGCCAAAGTTGAGACAAATATTTTTGAATCACGTGCATGAAATGCGTAGATAAATTCTATAATCACGCATCACGCATGAACTAAATTGTTCAATTAGCTATCAAGACGAATGCTATTAACGCCGTAGATATCATTGCAGTAATGTATTTGTCAGACGCCTCATAGCGCTGTTCGTTATTTTATTAGTGTTCAATAATTGACAACCCTGTTTTCGACGGTGTGCGGCTTATAAGCGACCTTTCCGCCACGCAATACGGCCCATTTTAGCTGCTCGCGTCGCTTCGCGCGTCGTTTTGTTTGGTAATAATAATTGTGTAGGCACATAAAAAGCCGGCATTTGTGAACATCAAAGCAGTGAAGCTTCTGTACTTTATATATTCTGTGGTATAGATTAATCCTTATTAATATGAGGGCAGGACTCACCATTTTTCCGATAGTCTTAACGCCATATACAGATTGGAACAGAACGTCGATCCTTCCTGCTACCAACCGAGTCTACCAACCATTACGATGAACTTTCAGCATAGCACCAACATCGAAATATCTTTAAATCCAATTAAAGTGAGTGAAACTTAAGAGTAAAATAGTATGAAAAAGTAAATTTTCCATGTACGTTTTCCATGTTGGTCCCGTACTGAAAGTTCATTCTAATGGTTGTAGACTTGGTCGGTAGCGGGAAATGTCGTCGTTCCGTTCCACTCTGTATATAAGGCTCATTTCAAAACTGTCAAATGTTCATTTTTCGAAATCGGCAACTATACAAACTAGATACAACAAAGAATCCTATGCTTTATGGTTTAATTTATTGCCCGTATAGATTTACACACGGCATATCATGAATCAAGAAAATAGACAACAAAGTACAAGCCATTATCTGTAATTAACACGTGTACATGAGTGTAGAATGCCATTGACATTTTTCTAGTAATTATAACGAAGTTCCGTAAAGAAACATTGAATTAATTGACACATGTCAACTATACTGCGGGTTTATGACGATTGCGAGGTTAAGATCATAGACATGGATCGGAATTTGCATAGCAAAAATCTAACTGTCAAAAGGATTGACTAAACTATTTTATCGACTTATCGATGTTACTAAATAGCCCATTACGAGCTTAAAAGATTATTCTTTAGCATTTGACCTCTTTTATAAGTAACTTACATTTCGATATTAAAATAAATCATGTCAGGCGTCAACACTTTTATATTGACATTGCGTATATATACGCAATGTCAATGCGTATAGACGCATTAGGAGGTAAATGCCCATAATCGCCACGCTGGGCAAGCGGATTGGCGATCGCAGTAATGTGTCCACTATGATGACGCTGCTGCCCATCATCAATCTTTTATCAAATGATGGTCAGTGACACTTCAATCCCTTAGTCGACTCTTACGACACTCGCAGACAAATGTATTCTTAATGCCGTCACCACACGGGCAAATACAGAGTAAAAAATGCACATACAGTACGACAAAAAATTGTAGAGATTAAATAAAGTGGAACTAATTTAATTACTTTTCAAATTAGTTTTTAACCAAATGAAGCCAGCGGTTTCGCTAAGTCTGCATCTCATTCCTCGTTTTTAATAAAACCCTGCATGATATGATGGTAACACTCTGTACTTTTAAGGCAAAAACAAAAACGTGTGCTAAATATGCACGATAACTATAGAGTCGTGTGGGGTAAATGTACACAGTACCTACATATATGTATAGGTCGCATGGTGACGGCAGTAAGAATACATTTGTCACCACCCCGACTCATCCCGCGGGTGTCGTTAGAGCCGACTAAGGGATTGAAGTGTCACTGACCATTCTTTGATAGAAGATTCATGATGGGCAGCAGCGTCATCATAGTGGACACAACTGCGATCGCCAATCCCCTTGCCCAGCGTGGCGACTATGGGCAATTACCTCCTAATGCGTCTATAAGCATAGTCATTAGATGAGGCCTAGTCCAGCAGTAGACTAGGATAGGCTGATGATGTAACATGTATTGGACTGAAATGTATGGGATTGCCTCTTACCCACTCCTTAAGGTGCATGCAGACCAAAAGATCATTCGCTGTTCTATCCCCCACTCTACGAAATCATCGAATCACGTTTCGTGTAACGATCGAATTTCGTAGAGTAGGGGGATAGAACAGCGAATGCTCGTTTGGTCTGAATGCACCTTTACGTTTACCCCACATGATTCAACCTACTTGGCGGTTTTTTGACTCCTGCCATTTATTTCCGATACTTGGCATGATTATACCACTATCTAGATGTCTAGCGAGGCTATTTCCATATAATTAGAAGGATGCACGTAATACGCATGCGTTACTTAACTGTAGCGGCGCGCGCCGCTCGCTCCACTCTTGCGCCGCTAACGTGACATCCAAGTAAGTTTAAAAAAAAATAATCTAAGATCAGCAGTAGGCTTAGCACATTAGTGCGACAATATGTCGCTGCGAGATAGACTATCCGTCACTCTTTTATTCATATAGTTAGTAAAAGATGGAAAATCTATCTCGCGGCACTTCACTGCGACGTACTGACATACCTACGAACAAATAAAACATAGAAGCCGCACGCCATAATAAATTGCCTTTCAAAAACGGTTCTGAATTTGTGAAGTGTCACCCCCTTTTCAAAGCATCACGGTTTTTGATGAATTTCAATATCAACCTATAAAAACTTAAACCGTAATTTAAAAATAGTTATGATTGGTCCATCAAAGTTTTGATTGGCTGTATTCTTTAAACATTTGTCAAAGTTGTTGCGCCGAAATATGCGCGGTGTTAAGAAAAGCGCTATGTCCTGTGCCCATCTTGGCACAATTGAACAATTGTTATTGGGGGCATTTTCATGCTTGGCGTTAGACGTCCATGTTATGTTATACATGGTCACAGTGACATACCAATCATGTGCTAATCGTACAATCCTAGCCAAGATGCCAATCGCTAACGCTCAATCGTGAACGAAACGTCTTGTCTTTGTCACACTAATAAGAAAGAGTGACTGAGAAAGAGAACTATGATTCGCTACTAAGCGTTAGCGATTGGCAACTTGGCTAAACACTCAGAAATATTATTTGCTGAGACCATAAATAATCATGGACATCTGAAGGTACATTTAGACCAAACGAGCATTCGCTCATTCTATCCCCCACTCTACGAAATTCGTTCGTTACACAAATGTGATTCGTCGAAATTCGTTGATTTCGTTGAGGGGGGGGGATAGAATGAGCGAATGCTCGTTTGGTCTAAATGCACCTTTGTTAAGGTTCTAAAACCGTGAAAAACGTAAAACGTTGTAACGTAAACGTTTAAACGTGTAAAACGTGTAAAAACGTGTTCTAAAACCGACCAAGAAAATGTTAAACCAAACCAGTGTAGAGTTCCGTAGTTATTTATTCAAAAACAGATGGGCCGATTATGTTCGACACACTTTTATTTTAAAGTATTCTATAGGCCCACTATTCATTTATTTTTTCAAATTTTTTGGAGCCATGGTAGAGGGACGACAGATTTTTTTAATTTGGACCGGATATATTGATTTAAACTTTCACGATTATCACTCATATTTTACAGACAAACGGTTCTTAATCGCGTAAACTTACGTTTAATTATATCCTGACGTTTCGGGCATGACGTTACACCCGTGGTCGCAGGCAGACTCAGTGTCTGCCTTGGACCGGATATCTTCGAAATCATAGACTAAAAAAAAAACTTTCTTTTAGAACCCCTATTATTTTTGAAATACCTATTCAATACCCACACTATAGGATTAACATGCTTGAGAATGGAGACGTAGGCTCTCCGAAACATGTCGCGCGTAGATAGTGACTAAATACAGTAAATACACGTTAGTTTAACCGTTTAATTATATTTGATGATGATGATGATGATGATGCGTTCCTGTTATCCCTCATAAGGGACATAGGGCTCGCAGAAGAGTTTTCCACTTGTCACGATCTTGCGCGGCTTCTTCCAGTTGTTTCCAGTTCAGACCATTATATTTAAGGATCATTATTATTTTTGTATTTAAGTAATTAGTTTCCTTAGTTTGCAATAAGGTTTAAACAGGCCTTTCAAGTTTGATATAAAACTACCATATAATTCCGGAACTGATGAAGTTTTTTCCGGCATGATGCGATAATTTGAAATCAATAACGGCACCATACGTTTACTTAGTTTTATTTAATACAAAACAGCCATGAACAAGTGATGAAAAAAAAATTATATAGAATGCATGTGATGCTGTAAACATAAACACACAAGAAATCACAGAATATAACATACGGTGCAAATGACAACTCGAATTTATTTAAAAGTTTTGTTGGTAATTAATGTAATAACTCGCCATTAATTGCGAATTTCCTACGTTACTCACGTAAGTAACGTAATGAACTAATGAGTTCATTCGTTTAACAAGTTAGAAAATGTATTTCTATCGAACAAACAATAATTTGGTCACGGATGACCGCGTAGCACATCTGGATTTCAGGAACTCGCAACCTTCTCGCGGCTAGGCTAACAGTCTCTTTTTAAACAATACAGTAAAAAAAACCGGCCAAGAGCATGTCGGGCCATGCTCAGTGTAGGGTTCCGTAGTTATTCAAAAACGGCTGGGCCGATTATGTTCGAAATAGTTTTATTTTAAAGTACTCTCCACTGTTCATGATTTTTTTCATATTTTTTGGACCTACGGATCAAAAGTTAGAGGGGGTGACAATTTTTATTTTTCTTCTGGAGCGATTATCTCCGAAAAAATTGACTTTAGAAAAAACTTTCTTTTAAGACCCTTATTCTTTTTGAGAGACCTATTCAATGATATCCCACACTATAGGATTACAACAAATAAAAAAAAACATCCCCACTTCACCAGTTGGGGAGGTACCCAAAAACATTTTTTTTTCTACTTTTTATTGTACCACATTGTTTGTTGGCATGATTAATATGTATACCTGTATCAAATTGCAGATTTCTCATATTAACGGCCACTGAGCTATGCTGCGGACAGATGGACATGGCGAAACTATAAGGGTTACGTTTTTGCCATTTTGGCCACGGAACCCTAAAAAGAGACAGATAGGGATCATATTATACGTTGATAACATCATCTTTTTCATGAAATAAAACTATGATAAACGTTTAAACTCGCGCATATTAATTAAATTTAACTTCATCCCGACCCGACGTTTCGGTCGCCCGCAAACCACGAACCTTGTAAGTGTTCGAAGCGTAGTTTTATTTCTTGAGTAACCCTTGCGGTAACCGAAGAATTAGTCTCTTCTCTATTACTCTTCTTATAATTAGTAAGGAGTGGAACATGTCGGAAAGTGTTCTAGTTTCAACGTGAACTATTATTCTAGTAGTACGGTCAAATCGTACATTAAACTCGCAAAACATGTAGTAAAGCTGCATTTTTGGTATGTTATTTAGACACCACAGGGCAGTATAAAACCACATTTTGCAAGCAAAAAAAAGTTGTGCTAGCTGCGTTATACGTGAAAAACTGTGAAATTTACTGTCTATTTTTAGTTTCTGATTTTTATAAAAAAAGCCTTACGTTTTTTGACAATATGTATCAAGTAACGTTTAAAAATGAATGAATTTGTAACAAGATGATATAACATGCATTACCGTAGGTCTTATAGTTTCAGAGATTCGAGACTTCAAATAGTACCCTGTTTTGTAAACTAGATAAAATGTAGAGTTTTGCTAACGTTTTTGGTTTAATATCGCCTTACCTAATCATGCTACGAAAAGCATGAAATAATTATCTTATAGCGCAATTAATATTCTTTCATTTAAGGGTAAAATCAGGTCAGTAAACTTTGTGATTGAAACTAAAACCGCGAAATTCAAAAAGCAGGAGGTCCGCTATCTAAGTTTTTCATACAAATTGCAAGTCGAGTTGCAAAGCTGCAATTTTGGTATATTATAAAGGCCTTATAGATATATACGAAAATGCATATTAAAAGAAAAACAAAAAATAATAATTTGGGCATAGGACGTAAAAAACTGAAAAAAATCGGACTTTTTTTAGTTTTTGACGTTTAACTAAAAAACTATAACTTTTTGATACTAATTGCTATAAAACTATGAAAGAATATTAAATTTGAAAGGATTTGAGCTACCTTGCATTACCCTAAATTATATAGATTTAGAGATAAGACATTTCAAAATGTGCCCCTCATTAAGTTAAGAAAATAAATGCATGTTTTGAAGCTTCGTATACCCCCAACTATAAGACTTACAGTAATTGTTATCGGCTCAATTTGTTCCAAATTTAATGTAGTTATTATCTACAATTACTTTTTTTTCTTAGCGCGAACGTTTTGCCAATATTTAGTGAATAGCTTTAACGTAACCTAAAATTTGTTTATATTTTGATAAAAGGGCACTTTATGAAATGTCGTATCTCAAAATATATATAACTTACGGTGATGCAACGTAGCTCAAATCCTTTCAAATTTAATGTTCTTTCTTAATTTTATAGCAATTAGTATCAAAAAGATAATAGATTTTTAGTTAAACGTTAAAAACTAAACAAAGTACGATTTTTTTCCGTTTTTTAAGTCCTATGCCCAAATTATTTTTTTGTTTTTCTTTTAATATGCATTTTCGTATATATCGATAAGGCCTTTATAATATACCAAAATTGCAGCTTTGCAACTCGACTTGCGATTTGTATGAAAAACTTAGATAGCGGGCCTCCTGCCTTTGGAATTTCGGGTTTATACTTTCAACTACAAAGTTCACTGACCTAATTTTACCCTTAAATCAAAGAATATTAAGTGCGCTATAAGGTCATTATTGCATGTTTTTCGTAGCATAATTAGGTGAGGCAATATTAAGTCGAAAACGTTAGCAAAACACAAAATTTTATCTAGTTTACAAAAAGGGGTACTTTTTAAAGTCTCGAATCTCTGAAACTATAAGACCTACGGTAATGCATGTTAGCTCAACTTGTTGGAAATTTATTAGTCTTTAAACGTTTATTACATATGATATCAAAAAACGTAAGGTTTTTCAAATAAAAATCAGAAACTAAAAAATGGCCGTAAATTTCGCAGTTTTTCACGTACTACCCAGCTAGCACAACTTTTTTTTGCTTGCAAAATATGGTTTTATACTGTCCTATGGTGTCTAAACAACATACCAAAAATGCAGCGATACTACTTGATTTGCGAGTTTAAGGTAAAATTATGTACGATTTGACCGTACTTATAGTACTCGTCTTTTTAATCAATACAATAAAAGAGAGACGCAGACGATCTATATTATCTTCGAAATAACTAACCCACCTACCATTTTTCTGTCAACCTCCGTAGCCTAGTTGGTAGTAACCCTGCCTACGAAGCTGGAGGTTCCGGGTTCGAATCCCGGCGAGGGCATTTTTTGTGTATTTATTAGCGATGTAACGAATATCGGTTTAGGAATATTCGCGAATGCGAATGCGAATATTTGCGATTCATATTCGCGAATGCGAATGCGAATGCGAATATTGGGTATCATACATACCTATACATACATTGCTGGTATAAAATACCCAAAGGCATTAAGTCCGTCATTTATACTCTTTTGTATGTGCAATATTGTGCAATAAAGTTGAAAATAATAATAAACATTCATTCAAAATCCAAAAATATTGCACAGGCGCAATGAAACGCATAGAATAGGTCCTTTTGCGTCAATATCTTTGGTTAAAGAAGTATTTAGCAGTGACGTTTAGGGACATTTTACCAGAAATACCCATTTATTTAGAAGTAAATTCAAAACTAAGCGATTAGTTTGACTCCAAAGCTACTAGGTGTCACCGTCTTCGCAATCGCTACGACTGTTTTGTTTAATTATACCTATCATTTGTGTTTTTAAACGGTTTTTATTAACTTCACCGCGTATCAACTGTCGTCGATGCTTCAAATCTGGTGATCGATTTTTCGACCACTTCTACTGCACCGAAATCAATAAAATTTGGAACTCTTATCAAGTCTCCATGACAATGCAATATTATAATATTTGTATCTTTGTATCCTCAAAGCCTGATGCTGCAGACGTACTGCTTACCTTAACCGAGAGTGTTAGACACGTGAAAATTAAAGTATAGCATGTTTGGCATAATCAAATTCTAACAGCCTGATCTTGACTTCCAACTCCTCACTCCTGATGCTGCAGTACTGCCTACAATAACCGCAAGGTTTATCTTTTTATTGATATCTTGATTTTAAAGAAGTTCTTTAGATATTAAGTAGAAACATGCGAATTTATTACTAATATCCAACTCCTCAAATCTGATGCTCCAGTGTTACTGCCTGCCACAACCGCTAGGTTTAGCGATATTTAGATTTTACAGTACTGCTTTAGATATTTGGTAGAAACATACGGATTTAATTATCATCATCATCATCATATCAGCTGAAAGACATTCACTGGTGAATATAGGCCACCCAAAGATTGCCACAAGGACCGGCCCTGTGCCACCCGCATCCAGCGACCTTCACCAGGCCACGAGTCCACCTTGTGGAGGGCCTATCCACGCTGCACCTTCCGGTACGTGACCGCCACTCGAGAACCTTACCGCCCCAATGGCCATCGGTTCCACGCAATCCACGCGCGACGAGCCCCACCCACTTCAGTTTAGCGATTCGAAGAGCTATATCGGCTACTTTGATTCTGCTGCGGATGGTCTCATTTGTAATCCGATCTCGCAGAGAGACTCTTAGCATAGGCCTCTCCATTGCCCTTTGGGTGACTTTGAGCCTTCTTATGAGGCCCATTGTAAGCGACCACGGTTTAGTAACGTATGTCATTGCTGCGGCCCTCCGGCTGATAGACTCATAGGGTGACAGCATGAGTGATTCGCGTAGGGCGAGCCGTCGCGCCTGCGTCCCTCCGGCTGATAGACTGACAGCGTGAGTGGATCGCGTAGGGCGAGCCGTCGGGCCTGCGGCCCTCCAGCTGATAGAATGACAGCGTGAGTGATTCGCGCAAGGTGAGCCGTCGGACCTGCGGCCCTCCAGCTGATAGAGTGACAGCGTGAGTGGTTCGCGTAGGGCGATCCGCCCGGCCTACGGCCCTCCAGCTGATAGAGTGACAGCGTCAGTGAATCGCGTAGGTCGAGCCGTCGGGCCTGCGGCCCTCCATCTGATAGAGTGACAGCGTGAGTGGATCGTATAGGGAGAGCCATCGGGCCTGCGGCCCTCCAGCTGATAGAGTAACAGCGTGAGTGAATTGCGAAGGGCGAGCCGTCGGGCCTGCGGCCCTCCAGCTGGTAGAGTGACAGCGTGAGTGATTTGCGTAGGGCGAGCCGTCGGGCCTATGGCCCTCCAGCTGATAGAGTGACAGCGTGAGTGGTTCGCGTAGGGCGAGCCGTCGGGCCTGCGGCTCTCCAGCTGATAGAGTGATAGCGTGAGTGGTTCGCGTAGGGCGGGCCGTCGGGCCTGCGGCCCTCCTGCTGATAGAGTGACAGCGTGAGTGGTTCACGTAGGGTGAGCCGTCGGGCCTGCGGCCCTCCAGCTGATAATGTGACAGCGTGAGTGGATCGCATAGGGAGCTGATAGAGTGACAGCGTGAGTAAATCGCGAAGAGCGAGCCGTCGGCCCTGCGGCCCTCCAGCTGATAGAGTGACAGCGTGAGTGGTTCGCGTAGGGCGAGCCGTCGGGCCTGCGGCCCTAAAGCTGATAATGTGACAGCGTGAGTGAATCGTATAGGCAGAGCCGTCGGGCCTGCGGCCCTGCAGCTGAAAGAGTGACAGCGTGAGTGAATCGCGAAGAGCGAGCCGTCGGGCCTGCGGCCCTCCAGCTGATAGAGTGACAGCGTGAGTGGTTCGCGTAGGGCTAGCCGTCGGGCCTGCGGCCCTCCAGCTAATAGAGTGACAGCGTGAGTGATTCGCGAAGGGCGGGCCGTCGGGCCTGCGGCCCTCCATCTGATAGAGTGACAGCGTGAGTGGTTCGCGTAGGGCGAGCCGTCGGGCCTGCGGCCCTCCAGCTGATAGGGTGACAGCGTGAGTAATTCGCGTAGGGCAGGCCGTCGGGCCTGCGGCCCTCCAGCTGATAGAGTGACAGCGTGAGTAAATCGCGAAGAGCGAGCCGTCGAGCCTGCGGCCCTCCAGCTGATAGAGTGACAGCGTGAGTGGTTCGCGTAGGGCGAGCCGTCGGGCCTGCGGCCCTTAAGCTGATAATGTGACAGCGTGAGTGAATCGTATAGGCAGAGCCGTCGGGCCTGCGGCCCTTCAGCTGAAAGAGTGATAGCGTGAGTAAATCGCGAAGAGCGAGCCGTCGAGCCTGCGGCCCTCCAGCTGATAGAGTGACAGCGTGAGTGGTTCGCGTAGGGCGAGCCGTCGGGCCTACGGCCCTCCAGCTAATAGAGTGACAGCGTGAGTGATTCGCGAAGGGCGGGCCGTCGGGCCTGCGGCGCTCCATCTGATAGAGTGACAGCGTGAGTGGTTCGCGAAGGGCGAGCCGTCGGGCCTGCGGCCCTCCAGCTGATAGAGTGACAGCGTGAGTAATTCGCGTAGGGCAGGCCGTCGGGCCTGCCCTACGCCCTACGAAATTCCCTACGAAATTCTCAATAAATTGATATGATATTCCTTATTGTCAGATCTCTGTTATCTAAGGTACTTATTGTATGAATAACACGTTCATTTGAGATACTTTGGGCATTCAAGCTTACATTAACCACGCCGAGCCTTTGGTTTATATTTGTCAATCGAGATATTAAATTTAAAAAAATGGTGTCGGATTTCTAAAAATATCTATTCAGCAGGGATTTGTCTCCCGTTACACATAAAATAATGTCCATTACGTTTACATATGTGTCGTGATTCGTGATGAAAGCGCGAGAGTATAAACGCTACTTAGCATGCATAATTGTATTACATATTACAAACAACATCGGTATAGTATCGGAAATTAACTTAACAATTGCACTAAAAACTTGAAAATAAAATAAGTTAAAAAAGCTTTAAGTTAAACGGTTTTTATTGCACCAAAAACTAGAAAATAAAAATTTGTTATGACTAACCGTAGATGCAACTTTCTGTAGATTACTCACGTGAAACTATTATCACTGTAGTTTTCCCAAGTCGGATGCTGAAAGCCACGTTTAGCCTCTATGTCAGTGGATTAAGCGTTACCTAATCGGAAACTTTTACTAAACTAAAATAAAAACGCTTTTATATTAACTGAAAATACTGAAATATAACGTTTTATTCATCATTCAGTTAAAATATATTATTTTTTAGAGTCGCAATTTCTTTTTCCTAGACATCTAGGTATTACGGTCAACTTTAGAATGTAGTACTTCTTGCCTTAAGTGAACGAAATAATTACATAAAAATATTCACAATATTCGCGTCAATTTTTTGCGAATGCGAATACGAATGCGAATATTTTAAAACATGCGAATATCCGCGAATGCGAATGCGAATATTCGTTACATCACTAGTATTTATTTATCACAAATATTTGTTCCTTGGTCATGGCTGTCTATGTATTTAAGTATCTATATGTATCTATCTATTATATATATCGTCGCCTAGTACCCACATCACAGGCCTTAATTGAGCTTACCGTGGGACTAGGTTGATTTGCGTAAGATGTCCCAAGATATTTATTTTATTTATTTATTTATTTCTGCCCGTCAGCTCAACCATGGTGAATGTGTGGCAGCCGCCAAATCTGTACGAGTTGTGTCCGGAGTACACAAATCTCACGGCGTGTACACCATTCGCGTTGGTGTACCTCGACCTGTTGGTGAAGCTTTTTGGCTCAGCGCCGGACCATACTCCCGAGCCTATAGATGAAGGTAAGAAAGTGTACCAACCCGCCAGCTAATACCAGTAGAATAAATATCTTGGGACATCTTACACAAATCGACCTAGTCCCACGGTAAGCTCAATTAAGGCTTGTGATGTAGGAACCAAGCGATGATAACTATAATAGACCGATACTTACATATAGATATAGATACTTAAATATATAGACCGTCACGACCAAGGAGCAAATATTTGTGACAAATAATACCCACGCTGGGATTCGAACCCGAAACCTCCAGCTTCGTAGGCAGTACACAAATCTCACGGCGTGTACCCCATTCGCGTTGGTGTACCTCAACCTGTTGGTGAAGCTTTTTGGCTCAGCGCCGGACCATACACCTGAGCCAATAGATGAAGGTAAGAAGGTGTACCGTGTTCGACAAGCTTATCAGTAGGTGAAGGCGGAAAATGCTTAATTCTCTATGGGCGTGTGGTAATTTACAAAATTTAGTTTATATGTGTTGTGCTTTTAATGATTTCGTTTATTTTGTCTGTTATTTATTCAGCTTATCGTGTCACAATAGTGCCAGCTGATTAGCTGGCACTATTGTGTCAGGATCTACTTGAACTTATTAAATAAAAAAAAATAAAGTAAAACACGGCGTTAGTACATTTTTAAAATTTGCCGCCATTTCTACGACTGACTGGTTAGCCACAGTATATTATACGTCAACACCAAGTTTTGTGAGGCGAGAGAAAAAGTGATTAGATGCCAAACGTCCACGAGTTGTGCCCGGCGTACACTAATCTCATCGCGTGTACCCCATTCGCGTTGGTGTACCTCGACCTGTTGGTGAAGCTTTTTGGCTCAGCGCCGGACCATACACTTGAGCCGATAGATGAAGGTGAGACTGTACCAACCCGCCAGCTTACCAGTAGAATAAATATCTTGGGACATCTTACACAAATCGACCTAATCCCACGGTAAGCTCAATTAAGGCTTGTGATGTAGGAACCAAGCGATGATAAATAATATACTAGACAGATACTTACATCATCATCATCAGCCTATATTAGTCCACTGCTGGACGTAGGCCTTTCCTATTAACTATGCATATAGACGCATTAGGAGGTAAGTGCCCATAATCGCCACGCTGGGCAAGTGGATTGGCGATCGCAGTAATGTGTCCACTATGATGACGCTGCTGCCCATCATCAATCTTGTAGAATGGTCAGTGACACTTAAATCCCTTAGTCGACTTAGTATACTTACATATAGATACTTAAATACATAGACAGCAAGAAACAAATATTTGTGACAAATAAATACACAAATAATGCCCACGCTAAGATTCGAAACCGAAACCTCCAGCTTCGTAGGCAGTACACAAATCTCACCGCGTGTACCCCATTCGTGTTGGTGTACCTCAACCTGTTGGTGAAGCTTTTTGGCTTAGCACCGGACCATAAACCCGAGCCTATAGATGAAGGCAAGAAGTCACCCAGACTACTCTAATTCGGAGTACCTACTCTAGCCGAACCAGCTAGTGTTAAAAGAAGGCAAGAAATTCAAAATTTTCTATGGGGAACCAACTTTTTTCTAATTTGCCGTCTTTTCTACGACAGACTGGTTGGCCAAAGTAGGTACATTAGGTATAACACCAATTTTGGTGAGGTAAGAGGACGTAATCAAGATCAAAGAATCGAGTAACGAGTTGTCACAATGTTCTTTTAAATTTGTATTAATTAACTTTTCACACGTTAGATGTCGTTATCATATGTACAGTCAAGGGCATTAATATATATACACTTCCCCATACTGATCCCTTACAAATGTGTCTATAATATATTAATGCACTCGACTGTACTTACTGAATATGTAGTATGTTTATTATTCCCAAACAAGCCACTCAAGCCAGCACCATTTAGCCTGGGATTTGATCTAAGCAAAAACCGAATATATTTAGATTTTTTTAATGACTTCAATATTCCGTATTATTTTTCAGAAAGCTACGATTTCATCGTGGTCGGAGCAGGTGCCGCAGGGTGCGTGGTAGCGAACAGGCTCAGTGCAATTCAAGAATGGAAGGTAATTCAACTAAAGCGTATTCTTCCGTACTTCTCTTAGAAAAAAATACCTTTGGGACATCTTACACAAATCGACTTAGTCCCACGGTAAGCTCAATTAAGGCTTGTGATGTGGATACCAAGCGACGATATATATAATAGATATATACAATTATACATAGACAGCCAAGACCAAGGATCAAATATTTGTGATAAATAAATACACCTAATGCCCTCGCCGGGATTTGAACCCGGAACCTCCAGCTTCGTAGGCAGGGTCACTACCAACTAAGCTACGGAGGCTGACATTGGAGTAAACAGTTATACACCTTAAAAGTGCAAATTTCCTTCTTAAACAGCTGAAAACTTGATTATAAAACGTTTCCATGTGCAATTGATTACTGTAGGTACAGTCGACGTCAAAGATCAATATGGTCAAACGCCACCTTAATGTCAAAGCAATAAAGTCGTATAAATATATTTTTAGCACCTAAACCATAATATATCTTTGATGCCGAATGTACAGCAACGTGGCAACGTGGTCCTTCATCATCGGCCTCATGTCTAAACTCAGAGTCGCTCAACGAGCTTTGGAGAGGGCTATGCTCGGAGTTTCTCTGCGTGATCGAATCAGAAATGAGGAGAGCCGTAGGCGAACTAAAGTTACTGACATAACCCTCCGGATTAGCAAGCTGAAGTGGCAATAGACAGGCCACATTGCACCCAGAGCAGATGGTCGATGGGGTCGAAAAGTGCTCGAGTGGAGACCATGGCTAGGCAAACGCAGCATAGGACGTCCACCCACAAGATAGAAAGACGACCTTATGAAGGTCGCCGGGACACGCTGGATGCACGTCGCATCTAACCGGTACATGTGGAGGTCCAGAGGGGAGGCCTATGTTCAGCAGTGGACGTTTTATGGCTGAGATGATGATGTACAGTAACGGGCTTATTCAGTGCTTAAAAATTCAGACCTAGACTCTGCGAAACATAACATATCGCGCATACAGTGTTTCAAAATGTGAATTTTAATCGTTTAATTACGTGTTAATGGACGGAAAACCGGAAAAACGAAGATTGCTGTTTTGTGTAAAGCGATTACATTACAGGATACTGATTTCCCGCTGCCCTTGCGCATATTTTGAGGCCAATGCCATTGCTAAAAAATTAAAAAAAAATGTGAAGAGGATGTATTGGCACATTGGCAGATTTGAATTTATGAATTTTGAATTTTTGAAAGTTTCTCTGTCGTGTAATGTATAATTTCTTTGAGAAAATAAAGTTCTTTAAATCTAATCATTGAATTTAAACTTTCGTGAGACAAAATAACTATCATCATCATCATAATCATGAGTCTATGATTGTCCACTGCTGGACGTAGGCCTCTCCTATTAACTATGCGTACTCGTATAGACGCATTAGGAGGTAAATGCCCATAATCGCCACGCTGGGCAAACGGGTTGACGATCGAGTCTACGTGAATTTAGTCATTATTAAATACAAATGAGTTTAACCGTCTTAATTATAATCAGAGATCGGACAAATGTGCGTCATTGTTCGCAATAATATGGATATGACTCCAAAGTTGACTAAATTAATAATTAAAGAAATAACTTCTTAAAAATTTATTTCGAAACTTCAAGGTGACGAAACTCAAAGGTTTACATAGTTACCGGTGACAAATAAGTAATTTTCTGAAGATGATTAAATGATTAATTATTTAATCAACTTTAGAGTCATATCCATATTATTGCGAACAATGACGCACATTTGTCCGATCTCTGATTATAATATAAGTCATGTCACTTTCTCAGGTTCATTAGGGCCTTGTTATACTTACCCTAGTTTTGACTGAAGGGTAACCTTGTACCAGCAATAGTGTATTTTCTATCCGCTGTTATACGTAACAAGGTCGCCCTAATGAGACTAAACTCGCTCCTTATCGGAAAATACATATTTCCAGCAATAAATCACTGTTAGACTTGTAAAGAAAACACTAGCGAAGAATTTTTACTGCGCTTCATAATCATCATCATTATCATATCAGCCGAAAGACGTCCACTGCTGAACATAGACCTCCCCCAAAGATTGCCACAATGACCGGTCCTACGCCATCCTGCGCTTGCCTGTGCAGCAATATCTCCAACTCTTCCCGTAGGAGTCGTAAGAGTCGACTAACTATGCTGGATTAAAGAGTCACTGACCCATCGTTTATTGAACATGCCACAATGTCGTAGTCGTAACAGATGTGCTTACCATAGAAAAAATCATCTGCGAAAGACTCTGGTTGTCACGGAATTCGAACCCGCTTCCTCTGGATTGCCGGTCCAACGTGCTTCCAATTACACCAGACGACCTTCCGTGAATCACAGCGAATTTAATCAATGGTATTGTGAAACTAATCACTAGCGACATACTTAATGTTTCGAAGGTACTACAACCTTAAACCACCCAAAGTGTGTCTACCACAATCGTCCGGAAATTCGACAACTCTCCGTTGCGTTGAATTTGCTATAGAGGGCGCTGTAATCAATTCATGATTAGAAAACATCAATTTGTTTTTATAATTAAACAAATTTGTTGGTGTTACTTTTTTACAATGCGGATAATCCAACAATGTATAATGTATATTAACAATGGGCTAACTCCTTGCCCAGCGTGGCAGTTATGAGCATTAACTTCGTGAAGCGAGCGTCAAAAAAAATGTAGAGGCTTTTGTCCAGCAGTGGACTGTAAAAGGCCGTTGATGTGATTTCATCATCATCATCATCATCAGCCTATGATAGTCCACTGCTGGACGTAGGCCTCTCCTATTAACTATGCGTATAAACGCATTAGGAGGTAAATGCCCATAATCGCCACGCTGGGCAAGCGGATTGGCGATCGCAGTAATGTGTCCACTATGATGACGCTGCTGCGCATCATCAATATTTATCAAATAGTGGTCAGTGACACTTCAATCCCTTAGTCGACTCTTACGACACCCGCAGGAGGAGTTGGGGTGGTGACAAATGTATTCTTAATGCCGTCACCACACGGCGGTTGATGTGATTTTTACATGATAAATATCATCGATTTGTACCCACAACCCAAGCTTTAAGCATGTATAAGATTGGCTTATGATATTTCATCATCATATCAGCCGAAAGACATCCACTGCTGAACATAGACCTCCCCCAAATATTGCCACAATGACCGGTCCTGTGCCAGTGCACCCAGCGGACTCCCTGCGACCTTCACCAGGTTATGATATTTTTTTTAATTCTGCAGGTGTTACTTCTAGAGGCCGGTCCAGAAGAACCGGAGATAACATCAGTTCCAGGTCTGTCGACGGCTCTCCTCAACTCCAACGTGGACTGGCAGTATAAGACCATGCCCAGCCAGGTCGCCTGCCTGGCTTTTGAGGGTCAACAGTGCAGGTGGCCAAGGTACAATCAACTACTCTGGCAAGAATAACTTTACACTCCTCTCTACGAAATAAACGAAGCACGTTTTGTGTAAGGATCGAATTTCGTAGAGTAGGGGGTTAGAATAGCGAATGCTCGTTTGGTCTGAATGCACCTTCACTAGTACTAACCCTCATGAGATTTCTTTATCTGGTTTTGAACCCGGGACCTCCAGCTTGGGTTAGTTGGCAGTGACCCTGCCTACGGAGCCACAAGGTATCGAAGCGATTTTGTAAGCCATGTGAAAATAGACGGGTGTTATTATCAAACCGCGATTAGAATGGGATTCGAAAGTACTGTTGACACAACAGAGTATTAGTCAATCTAGTATATGTTCATAGTTATATATTTATAGTTTAAGTGCAAAAACTTACAGACAATAGATTAATTAATCACTCACTACATCTATAAACAACTCTTTTCTTGGTAATTGTCGGAGCGGTCCATTAGGTCTAATTACCTAAATGTCCATTCCTTAACAGTCTACTGCCCGCATGTCTATTCCCTGTAAGTCTATTTCCTCGAATGTCTATTCCTTAAAAGTCTATTTTCTCTGAATTTCTATTCCCTCATCGTCAATTCCCCGAAGGTCCGCTCTGAGCGGTCCATTAGGTCTAATTACCTAAATGTCCATTCCTTAACAGTCTACTCCCCGCATGTCTATTCATAAAATTGAGTGATACGCCTCTTCTGCCGTCTTAAGAAGAAAAACCATAAGTGACATTTTTGCTAAATTGAGTTATTACTAGCCTCGGAATCAGGGAAAAAAATATAATTTTTCTATCTGACAGTTATTTCTGTATGTCCTGCAGATGAAGATTTAGACAAGCATAAGTCCATGTTTTTTTTGGCAAAATTACTTCCGTTTTGTAACAGAAACACCATAAGAACATATTCATTAGGCAGAAAAGACTTAAGTGGCGACTTATGGTCTTTGATATTTTATCCCTAATTGGACTCCAACATTGATATCAGAAGGAGAAAAACCATATTTGTATATCGTTTAAAATTACTAAGTTAAAAACCCACAAGTTGTCAGGAATGTTGTCGCTTGATCATGTATATTTTTTATTAATCACAAGTCTCCGAAATAGAAAAATCATAAGTTGGCAAATTAAATTTTTTTCTTTCTCTTAGGGCTTGTTCTTATGCTTTTTTTGCTTAGTGTCAGCCGCTTAAATGTGAACTTAAGGTTTATTTCTCAAGCGTTGTTGTAACTTATGCTTTATTAGGCTAGTAGTAGCCCCCCGATTGCCTCCCGCCCTCCGTCGTTAGGCTCAGAAGGTGCTTTCCTGTGAAATAGTTTGCGAGTAGTTAGGCACATTGCCGTTGTACGTAATTCAGCACCATTTTTATAATATACGAGAAGTGTCTTGCATTTAATGCAAGTACTACTTATAATATTACGGTTCCAAAAACAGACTTCACGGAGGGCCGAAGCTTCGCTCCGGGGGCCCGAGGAGCTCCTATCCCAGTAATTTTGGGCGAAGTCGAAGGGCACGCCGCGTGAGGGCTGAAACATTACCGGAACCAATGTTAATCTATGTTGAGCTAGTCCGAAGGGCAAGTTCCAGGGTGGAAGGCTCAGACCTTCACTTCGAGGGTGCTATGATGACGCAGTGACACTGCAATCCCTTAGTCGACTCTTACGACACCCGTAGGAGGAGTTGGGGTGGTGACAAATGTATTCTTACTGCCGTCACCACACGGCCGAGTAGATACAATGTTCTTTATTGCACGCCAAAAAAAATCAAATTATGTAAAATTGAGGCAAACCAAAGGCGGTCTTATCGCTTATGAGCGATCTCTTCCAGACAACCCTTGAGTAGTGTATATGTGAGCATACTATTTTATAAATTTTTCTGACGGCGACTGTGCATTTTGTCACTGTGTGACAGATTGAACGTTCGCGGAACGGACGCAAGTGGAATTAGATCTGTCTAAGAGACTGGACACTGGGGGAAATGGACGTAATGAACCGATTAGACATTGAGGGAATTAGACCTTCGAAGAATGGACATTTAGGAATTTAGACCTAACGGACACACTAGACATTTAGGTAATTAGACCTAATGGACCGCTCCGAATCTTGTGTCATTTTTTGTGTCAACAGTACTCTCGAATCCCTTTCTGATTCCGGTTTGATAATATAGTCTGTGGGTATTCATTATACAGACATTGCAAAGTGACCTCGGAGACGTAATCAGTGCTATTTTTTTTAATGCCACTAACAACTAGGAACTGAATGATCTCGTTAAAAACAGACAATTTTTTTTTCCTTTTTGTAATTTATTTTTCGTTTAGCGATTGGCAACTCTACTTAAATTCAAATAAATCCAATGATTAATCATCATGTGACCACAATAACTAGGTATAGTTCGAGAAATATAATTTGACCGACTGTTATCTTACTTACGACCTTTTGTTTTGCGTTAACACTTACTAGACAATCAGCAGTCGAGCACTTTTCTATTGTTAATGACGCAAAACAAAATGTCGTAAGTGAGATAAGAGTCGGTCAAATAATATTTCCCGAACTATACTTATATTTGTTACGCTGTTGGGACAGACAGACATGGCATTTTTGTCTTAATCTTAGCTTTAAGTAAGAAACAGAGTTATGAAAAACCAAATTACTCTGTTTCAGAGGAAGGATGATGGGTGGTTCGAGCTCCATCAACTCGTTCGTATATATTCGTGGGAACAGACTGGACTACGACGAGTGGGCGCGGCGTGGGAACAAGGGCTGGAGCTATCAGGAGGTCAGGGGCCAAAACCACAAAACTTTACAAGCGTACAATTCTACAAAATTGACAACTTTTTGTATGGGAATTTATATAATTTTGTAGAATTGTACGCTTGTAAAGTTTTCTGGGATAGGCCACGTACACACCCCATACTGATATATAGATGCACAATTGGCCAACATTATCCTCCATATTTAAACGAAACGGGTCCCCGAGGTGGAACTAGGGAAATTATGGGAATTCACACCGATTTTCTCACGATGTTTTCAATGAAAATCATTCAAGTGAGACATTTTTAACATGAACATTGTTTAGCTCAATAAAATTTCGTAATGAGTAGATTCAGAAAAGAAAATACAACAAATTATACTCTAAATTGTGGTAGACATAAAAACTAAATACAAAATCAAATCAAATCAAATCAAATCAAAATATGTTTATTAGCCAAAAAATACATTGCATACTGATAAGTGTTACAGTGATCCCCACACTAGGCAAGGCCTGTATCGTGGGGGCCAGATCAAACAGAATTTCCAAAAATAATGCGAAGCGCAAGTGAACTAACAGGTTTTGAACATTTTAATATATCTAATATAATGTTAGGTTAAAAATTAAACTATTGGTATAGTAACTAACAGAATGAACATTTAAATGATGGGTTTGTGTACGTGATGTGTAAGTAGTGTATATATGTGTGTGTGTGTGTGTGTGGGTGAAGATAGTGTGCGAGCAATAATGTGTAAATGACTAAAGATGGCAAAAATCCAATAAAGAGTAGCCCTGCGAGGAATAAACAAATCTCTTGGGATCGGACGACAGCATAGGCAAAGCTGTCGTCCGCTACTGTTATATATATTTTAGTTTAAGCGCAGAATGTCTTCCGATTCACTGTAACTCCAAAGAACAATATTCGAAAATATACTACGCTTACTTACGTAAAAATAGAATAATGTATTTTTCTTTCACACAGGTGCTCCCATATTTCAAGAAATCCGAGAGGAATCTGAACATAGAGGGATTAAATCGAATATATCACGGAGTCAAAGGAGAGCAGGCCGTCTCTCGCTTCCCGTACGTGGACGACCCCTCCATCATGATCACAGAGGCCTTCAACGAGAGGGGGCTGCCGCTGAATGACTACAATGCCGCCATCCAGTATGGAGCCATGCAGGCCCAAGCCATCTCTGAGGAAGGTCAGAGAGCTTCCACCAACAGAGAGTTCATCAAACCTGTCAGATACAAGAGAGACAATCTAATCATCAGAACAGAAGCAGAAGCTGTAAGGATACTCTTTGATGAAAACAAGAGGGCTTCAGGTGTGCAATACATAAAAGATGGGCATTTATTCACTTCTTATGCAACTAAAGAAGTCATAGTCAGCGGCGGAGCTATAAATTCTCCACAACTACTAATGCTTTCTGGAATCGGGCCTAAAGAGCATTTAGAAGATCTAAAAATACCAGTGATCGCAGATTTACCAGTTGGGGAAAATCTACACGATCACGTGACTTTCAACGGTATTATTGTAGCATTGCCAAATGAAACGGCTACTACCGTCAGCCAAGATCAGCTTATCCAAGAAGTCCATGATTACAAAGACATGGAAGTCAAAAGAGGTCCTCTATCAGGGAATGGTCCAGTAAACAGCGTGTCTTTTTATCTGACACAATTAGGCTTGCTGGCTCCTGATATCCAAGTGCAAGTGGACAGCGTAAATTGGAAAGAATACATAAGAGAACCAGATGTTTATGACGGTTTGACAATCTTCCCGACAGCATTCTATGATGGAGTTATACCCAGGGTTATGAATCTTGTTCCGATAAGTAGGGGTAGGTTATTACTTAACGCTAGCGATCCCTACGGTCATCCTCTGATATGGTCAGGCTATCTGACTGACCCGCGTGATGTAGAAGTACTAATAAGAGGTGTGAGGAAGGTTTTATCGTTGGAAAGCACTTACGCTTTCAGATCCCGAGGAGCTCACTTCGTTAGGACTCCATTGCCTGCATGCCAGCATTTCACTTGGGGAACTAATGCTTATTTTGAATGCTTGGCGAGGTCTTATACATCTTGCCCTTACCATCCTGTAGGGTCGTGTAAAATGGGTCCTAAAGATGATCCAACAGCGGTGGTGGACCCAAGGTTGAGAGTGTATGGGGTGTCTGGTTTGCGAGTGATAGATGCGTCTATAATGCCACAGGTGGTTCGAGGTAATACAAATGCTCCATCAATAATGATTGGGGAGAGGGGAGTGGCTTTGGTTTTGGAAGATTGGCGGCAAAACTATGGGCGGTAGGTCCGACCGTGCATAATGTGAATGATGATCCTGCTTTTACAGTTTATCCAACTATGCGACACTTTCGCACGTCGCATACTTGTCAGAACATGTTTCCAAGCACGATGAACGACATAAGCGTTTCGTAGAAGAAATATTTTTATCATTGTGGAGTCGGTGGAAGGGAACTATCATTTGTGGTCGTTGCCGTCAGGTATGTAAGCGCCAAATAAGTGAACTCGTAGAACTAAGTTCGCAAATTTCGGAGATTTGTATATGTCACACCAACAAAGACGTGATTATAGTGACAAATCCCCGAAATTTGCTAAGATCGGACTTCGCGGTAGGGCCGCAGGTCCATCATATTAAACGCTTGCTTTAAATTTTAAACGTTTACTGAAGGTCCTTTACTTGCTTAAATTGGAGTAAGGAACGACGGTCATATTTCCATGTTTTTTACAGGGAAGCTAAAGGCATTATCTCAAATTTTAATATAAGTTTTCATCACACTTGCTGTCTAAGCGCACCATTGCTTGCATGCGTAGCAGGAGTAATAGAAAAGTGAAATTCCCTAGGTAGTGATAGAAATGTCAGTCATAGTTTGTCTTAAAACTTATTTTTTTGTCCACAAGTGTGATGAAAAACATCGTATGCATCATGGTCGGTAAGCGGAATAGGTACTAACTCGAGTCATTGAAAGCCTTCTAACACTCTCGTTAGTAATTCCGTACTTACCTTCCATGATGCACAATGTACTATTTATACTTTGATTCTTCGATATTTAAATCTTAACTACATACACACAGTCTTCTTTGTATATTAGTTTCTGGCCTGCTGCCACGAACACCGAAGTTCATAAATTTGGGGGATTTGTCTCTGTCACCCTAAAGACGCCAATGACGTCATCGTTGGAGTGATACGTAAAAAATCACCGAAATTTGCGAACTTCGGTGTTCGCGGTAGCAGGCCTGTTCACGAGTAATAAAATTTATTTTACACTACTTCTATTTAATTGTTAATACAGGTCAGACACTATTAAAGCTAAGCAAGTTAATGATCTATTTATTATTACTAATTTAAGTACAGTCAAAGACAAAATAAGGTGTACCTACACAAAAATGCTCAAATTTATGTCCCAGTGCACTCTAATTTTGTGTAATAAGAACATATTTATATTAAGTAACATATTTATGAGCGGATTCTTTTGATACTTATTTTTGCACTTGACTGTACCTACCGTAAAACCACTTTAACTATAGTCCAAACGTTCCCAACAATAGTCCAAAACTTAATCGAATATCTTCCATTAAGTGTACTCGTACGTGTTATATTAATTGTGCTATTCATACACAAAACGTCAGCCGCGTGGTGACGGCAGTCACCACCACCCCAATACCTCCTGCGGGTGTCGTAAGAGTCGACTAAGGGATTGATGTGTCACTGACCATTATTTTATAAAAGATTGATGATGGGCAGCAGCGTCATCATAGTGGACACATTCCTGCGATCAACGTGGCGATTATGGGCATTTAACTCCTAATGCGTTTATACGCATAGTTAATAGGAGAGGCCTACGTCCAGAAGTGGACTATCATAGGCTGATGTGATACACAAAAATCTCGTTGGTAGTAAAAATACTTGGACAAAGCCAAAAGAAGATTGGGACAGATGCTTATTCAGTAAATTGTGGACTATAAAGTAAATATAGTAGTTATAAGTACTATATACATAGTTGCAGTATTGGACCATAATTGGGGGATTTTACTTTATTTGGTGTTTTAATTTTCAAGATTTCCTCTTGCTTTAAGACTTATAAGTTTTAAGCTTTAGTGATATTTTGTGATTTACTTTAGGTTTATTATTGCGATGTTAAATAAATACCACAATTATCCTTCGACTTTCATTTCAGATTTAAAATAATCCCATCCCATATTGTTTGTCCTTGTCGTCCTTGTTTGTTGTTATGTCTTGTAAGACGAACAATACTTATTGGAGGCTTGCTAAGATAGGAGACGTTATTTATTATTGTAAAGTAAATCTATTATTTATATTATAACACAAGTTTTTCGTACCTAGTACCCACAGCATAACCTTTATAATATTTAGTTTACCGCGTGACGCGTGACTCGGTTGATTTGTATAAAATTGCCCCCATGAGTCAAATCTACAAATTTATGAAATAAGACTATTTAAGCGTATTATATCGTGTACTTATAACTACATTCCGACGAACTTGTACTTAATAGTTGTAATGATTTCTTATGTACAATTTATGTAACCAAAGAAAATAATTACTATCTACAAATTAATTTCACCACATCATGTGACCGTTACATTTTTCATTAAACTTGACTGTGTGGAAGGTTACAGTAATCTGCTGGGTAATGTTCTTCAGTTTCTTTAATCCTCTGAAAAGCATCCTTATCCGTAAAAGCATCCAGTAAAGAACAAAATAGGGATAAACCTCGCTCCGTGTCTCAGATCAGTCGAGGATCTCGTAAATTCTTCACCCGCCAGTACAAATACACGTACAGCTACCATCAGATATATCGTGGCGTCCGGAGCGCTCAAAAATATCTGCACACGCCTTTTTTAGGGTTCCGTAGCCAAAATGGCAAAAACGGAACTCTTATAGATTCGTCATGTGCGACGGAGCCACGCAGTTGTGTCGCCTAAATCTAATTAATGGGTTTTTTTTTATTTCTGTATTCTATTTTGTATTTGTATTCAATTTTTTTTAATTGTATAATTTTAGTTTCATGACGAATTGGTGTTCTACTGTAATGTCATGTAAACTTTTGTTTTAATAAATAATAAATAATAATAATGTGCGTGTCCGTCTGTCCGTCTGTCACAGCCGATTTACTCTGAAACTATAAATGCTACAGTAACTAAATCTGGTAAGGATATGAGTTGTATAAACCGCTACAGGATTATGATACTAAATTGTAAAAAAAAACCATTGGGGTGGGGGCCCTCCATACAAGTAACTGAGGGATAGAAAACAATTTTTCCCCTCACTAGCTCGTAAAGCGCTCGTTTATCCTTTAATACGAGCGGGTAAAAACGCTTTTTACCAACGTGTGAATAAAGTAATTTGACATTTCTTTAATTCCTATAGCCCCCTACTGCCTAGTATAAGTGGATCTGTATGACCGTAGTAAACATGCGCAATCGGAGCTCACATGTTAAATTGGTCGTTTCTCATGGGTGACTTTGTAAGCCATTGGCTATAATATATTTAAGTTCCAGAAGTAACTCTATTCTACGATACGTTCCGACATGGAGTTTTAAATGGTATCTTTAAGTTAATTTACATTTGGATGAGATTTGTAATCATATTTCCTCGCAATAGTGAGGGGGAAAAAGTTGTATTACACTTGGCGGCAAAGTTTGTTCAACTCTCGTGCCTTGAGACCTTCGCAATGCTCAAAATTCCAGTTTTTGAACCACTCGCTACGCTCGTGGCTCAATTTTGGAATCCTTGGCTAGCTCAGGTCTCAATATTGGCACGACAGTTAAACAACAACTTTGCCCCCTTGTATAATAAATAACTATTTAGTTGTATATGTATAAGCGTGTGGGATATTAATAGAAAGGTCTTTGAAAATGATATGAAGGTTTATAAATGTAATTTTTGTTTAAGCAAATCGTTTTCGAGATATCAGCTCTCAAAGTCTGAAAAATGTGTCCCCCCCTTCTATTTTTTAAACAACGCGATATAAAATTCAAAAAAAATATATGTTACGCACATTAATAAACTCTATCAACGATTTTTGGTTTGATTAAATTATCTCTTATAGTTTTTGAGGTATTTTTTTAATTATAAATTGGTAATAGTACGGAACCCTTTGTGCGCGAATCCGATTCGCACTTGGCCGGGTTTTATTCATAATAGGTAGACGTTTGACCACGATCATACCTGCTGGTAAGTGATGATGTAGTCTACGGTGGAGCATGCTTACCTATGAGATACCTTTTCACTCTTGTCTTGAAGATATTCAGATTGTACACGTGCGGAAACACGGTTGTGGCAATAAAGGCGTGTTCAGATAGTTTTGATTACTCCTGGCTATATCTGTGGCGACTGTAGAAACACGTACAGCTACCATCAGATATATCGTAGCGTCAGAACGCTCAAAAATATCTGAACACGTCTCTCTCGCTATAGCAATCCGGAACCTCGAGCTCCGTAAGCAAGGTCACTGCCAACTAGGCTACGGAGGCTGACAAAATTCACTAATATGTCCTGCCAAATTCACTGAAACCCCTATTTATATATATACAGGATCCCAAATTCGCGTATACAGGGTGAGCCGTGTCGCGGCAGGTGGACGTGGGAGCGGGCAGCTGACGACCTATATTTTATTTATGAGCTCGAATCCGGCCCTGTTCGTAGGGATGGGCAGTTGCGGGACATATTCGTAATGTCGATAAAATTACCCTAATGGATTGATTGCAAAAAAAATTTCATAATTAAAGGCCTTTAATGAAAGCAAAATTATACCTGATAATTTTTGTGTCACGAAGTTAAATTTTGTGTAACTTTGACACTGAAAAGGGCGATAAATTAAAATTTTCTATGAGCGTTCAACAACATGAACCTACATAATGTATATCTTTTAATTTGGCTTTTTTTTTCTACTGCAAAAAGTTGTTAGATAGAGTATACCATATAGTTTGTATGCCTAACTTTCGAAATATTGTACATTTGACGTGATCGTGATTTTTATTTTGATTAAAGCCTTAATAATGTAAACATTTCTTGGGTCAAACACAAAATATGTTATAAAGTCTTTCCGGTGGACTTTTCAAAAGTTAAGGGCTATGAGAGTTAATTTTCTTACTAAACCCTTATTCTCATTTAAAGGTACTCCTTTCCTATTGACTTTTCTTTCCTGTGGTCGATAGTTAACAGCCTGAGGACAGGATTGTATTTTAAAAAGTTACTTTTTTGCTGTTTGCCTCTCTTTCTAGCCAAAATGTGCGTGCGTTAGAGAAGCAAACAGCGAAATTGTTAAATGTAACTTTATAAAACGCGACCCTGGTAGTAATTATTTTTATCATACAACGCAATGAATAAGAAGAAAATCAAGCTTTATAGGCCTTACCTTTTAGATTGTCCACCGGAAAGACTCCGAACCGAACATCAGTTTGTGTTTGACCCTTTTAGCAATCGACCCTAGCCATTAAATGTACAGTCACGTCTAATAATATGTTTACATTTCGGAACGTATGTCAAAGGCATAAGGTTCAAAATCGTAGGTATACATATTATTAGAGCCGACCGTACGCCGGACTTTGTGGCAGCCATGACTTTGCGGCTTTCATGTTGGAGACTAGGGCCGTGGGGTGCTGGCGCCCTCAACTTTTTTAAGGAGAGCCAGAGGTTAGGCATTGACATCCAGCGAGGAAATGTGGCCAGTTATGGGCACTCTTCCACAGGGAAGCAAATTGAGGAACGTGGTAGTTTAGTTTAATTGGTACCATTTTAGTAAGTTTTAAGAATGTGTTGTGTAGCATAAAAATATTTAATAAAACAATTGACTAAGTATCTAAAGTTTTCCGAAGGTATATATTATATTTTTCCCTGATAGCCGTCATCTTGAGGTTCAAGAAAATGCGGTTCTTTTATTTGTATATCATATAAATTGTTAAAAATATTTTTTTAAGTGAGCGAGGTGACATTTGTTCAGTTTTATGGATGAAAGAGCTTAATAATACGTTCGTCAGCATTTAGTACAATAAAATAGAAAAAAAATATATCAACGTCAATGTAACTCATGTCATTCGTACATTTATTTTTTCTATTTCATTCTACTTGTTGCGGACGAAAGCATTAGGCTCTGTTCATCCATAAAACTGCACAAATGTCATCTCACTCACTTAAAAAAAGATTGTTAACAGATTATAGGTCATAAAAATAAAAGAACCGCATTTTCTTGAACCTTAAGACGACGGCTATCAGGAAAAAGTATAATATTCATACCTTCAGAAAACTTTACATAGCCAATTTGAGTTGGTCCAATTCCATTGCTATGTATTTTCATCGATATCGATATTTTCTTCAACTCCTTCGCAGGTGAGTCCAATAATACCGCGCTAAGTGTCTCGGAGTATCAGTTACGTAAGTACTAAGAAAAGTTCTGGATGAACCTTAAATCGGGTTAGGTTAGTGGGAACTATGGTAATATATGCAGAGAGTTTTGTGCGTTTGGAAACGTTTTTAGGCGTTTTCTAAGTATATTTTTAGGAGTGTTGTGTTATTTCTCAGAACGGACAGAAGAAACTTATATTTCAATGACAAACGGGTCTTAATCGCGAAACATCGCACATCACATCATCAGCCTATTTCAGTCCACCGCTGGACGTGGGCCTCTCGTATTAACGGGTGCGCCAAAGTATTTATAAAATTGCAACTTAGATTATTGGAACTCCGAAAATTTTTCTTATACAATTTAACTTCATAATGATCGGTATTTAGAATAATCTTTGTTCATAATTATCATCACATAGAATTATTTATGTTCATAATATTGTTTTTCATACATATTTTTAGTACTAACTTTTATGTTTATATAATTTTTCACTATACTTATTTTATGCTATATATTCTAATGTTATAGGTATTTATTTTTATCTATACTGGTTTTATGTATGAATTATTTTTGTTTAATTAAATATAAATCGTATTATTACTGTAAACTAGCTAACTGCACAAATCAGGCTGTGGCAGAGTAGGTACTGTACTAAACGGGTTCCCTCAAAACTTTTTTTTTGTCCGAAACGCTTTAGGACATAACAGACTTGGTATGATCTATTTTGGCATCAACTTAATGAGACATAAACATCACTTGGCTTAAATAACAATATTTCGAATATTATTTTGTCCGAAACTATCTTGGCATATCATTATTTACGCCGAGTGTTATAAGACAGAAATTAGATTTGCATTTTTTTTGGGCATGTAGCCACTTGTTCGAAACTTGCCTTTTTCGTCAGGCAGAATTTGCTGTGAGGGTGAAAATTTCTACAGTGAGCGAGCGAAGCGAGCGAACAAAACCTTCCGGGGCAGATCCGACTCGGATAGGTTAGGTTAGAAGACTAAGGCGGGAGCTTTGCTCCCGCCTTAGTCTTCGAGGTTATTTTTTTTTTTAGCAACCTAGAAAGTACTCAGCTCAGTAACACAGTAAGTAACGTACAGAATATTACTACTACCTCGATTATATTGAGAGGTTGTAATCATTCCTTCTCTGTTATGCTAAAACAAACTATGCCGATACTTTTTGCACATCCAGATTATGCCTCATCATAAATAGGAGCATCGAAATTATGCTCGAATAATATTCGAACAACTCGAAATCTGCCACAAAGAAATATGCTAAAGTTGAGTATGCCACAACAGTTTCTGCACAAAGCCCATTATGACTACATAGTTTATGTTATTCATAAAAGAATTATACCACAACAGAGTGAACCTAATGGGAAAATGTTTATAAATAAACAATTTATTTCAAATAACTTTATGAGTATAGATTAATCTACTTAACGACATTAGGAGGATAAATTTTCGAAATAAAAATCGTTATGAACATTGTAGGTAGAAGTATAATTTTTAGTAAGAAAAAAAGTATGAGATAAAATTTTCGGAGTAATGATGATTATGAGTAAAAAACGGTATTAGTAAAAATATTCGAAGAAAAAATTGTATAAGTGCCAATATGGACCCCGTATTAACTATGCGTATAGACGCATTAGGAGATAAATGGGTCAAAATTATTTTCGTTGTCTTATTTTGTGTCCCTAAAAAACGAGACGTAGTGGTGATTTTTGTATGAGAACATATTGTTTTGTTTTCAATTTCTCAAGTAAGTATAGATTAAAAAAAAACGCGAAAAAGAAATACAAGTGCACCGAATTTGTATTATATACTGAGTTGAAACAGCTACTAAAAGCGTGACAGAGTAGTAGGAAACAAGACAACGAAAATAATTTTGACCCAAATGCCCATAATCGCTACGCCGCGCTGGGCAAGCGGATTGGCGATCGCAGTAATGTGTCCACTATGCTGACGCTATGACGTTGCTGCCCATACGTAGGTATGGTTACTTATTAGGAGCGGCCTACGTCCAGCAGAGAAGTGAGATAATTTCACCTCAGACGCACTTGCGATTCGCGATTTCGGGGTTCGTCCCATACTAAAAGTGATGCAGTATGATTATACAGGATGCTCGCGAGGAAACCAAAAGATTTTAATGCTGGATTCCTGACCATATTTAGAGTTTTTAATGTTATAAAAATTTCCTGGATTCGGCTTGGTTTCAGAGATAATCAACCTTTTCTCGAAATAAGTTTTTCGACGTAACTCGTCATTTAACTTCTTTTTGATTACAATGCTACCACAATGTGTTCTATAAATATTAGGTACCACACCTTTTGCCTGACAATCAAAAAATACGAATAGACTTGACGAAATAACCTGTACCTAAAAAAACAATTGAAATAAATAATTTAAACAAATTGTTGTTTTGATGAAAAGTACTGGAAATGTTAAAAAGTATTCAAAAAGACTAAAAAAAAACAAAAAAAAAATTTTTTTTTTGGTGGAATTATCATTAGGTCTCATAATATTTTTTGTTTATTTTGATGTCTAGAATGCATAGTTAAAATCTTTCGGAATGCTCGCGAGCACTCTGTATACGGTGTGTTCGAGGTTATTAGTGCTCAGGAAACATCCTGTATAAGTCATACTGAGCAGCTATTATTATAAAACCTGATATGACAATAATTCTACGCTCACACGATACAACGACCTAACAAAATCAATACCCCCAAAATGTTGTCAATTACAAGCAAAACGGCAAACATAAATCGCATACATGACGTTGTAAAGGCACTTACTGCGACACGGTCCCATAACGCGTCGACCGTGGGAGGCGGGGAACCTTGTGCTATTGGCAACGTCGAAATAAAATGCAATAAAAACGATATAAAGCGGAGATTCTGAGTAATAATGTCGCGTGTTTTGTTAGAGCGAAGTGTATGTTTCTTTCTTGGGCAAAAGTTGTTTCATTTATACGTTAGTACATGTACACTCGACCAATTGGAACCCTAGGCCACTCTAGAACTATGTCAAAATGAAAAGCCGTTTGAAATGTCTTACAATCTGATTGATAACGTTACTTTGACATGATTCCTGAGTGGCCTAGGGTTCCAATTGGTTAAAAATAAATAAAAAATAAAAATAAATAAATAAATATCTTGGGACATCTTACACAAATCAACCTAGTCCCACGGTAAGCTCAATTAAGGCTTGTGTTGTGGGTACCAGGCGACGATATATATAATAGATAGATACGTATAGATACTTAGATACATACACAGCCATGACCAAGGAACAAACATTTGTGATAAATAAATACACAAAGAATGCCCTCGCCGGGATTCGAACCCGGAACCTCCAGCTTCGTAGGCAGGGTCACTACCAACTAGGCTACAGAGGCTGACTGTACATTCGACTAATTAGAACCCTAAGCCATTCAGACGTACAATCAAAAATATGTATCGAAAGCATATTTTTGAGCATTTTTATGTAGGTACACCTTATTTTGCTTTTGACTGCAGATACCCTATGAAGGGTCCACGAAAAAAACATATCCAGTGCTTAAAAAATCATTGCATATTCACACCTTATTCTGTTAAAAGTAAGGTGGTTTTTCCTTCTGTAATTTAATTGACTAGACATGTTCTTTCCGTGGACCCTTCATATATTAGTTGGTAAGTAAGGAGTTTAGTTCATCATTGATGTGTTGGAGTAGGTTAGGTAGTAGATTTTTTTCTCTCTCTTGATAATGTCAGACGATTAGAAAATGGGTCAAACGCAAACCCATGTTCGGAGTCTTTCCGGTGGACAATTTAAAAGTTAAGGCCTATAAAGCTTGATTTTCTTATGAGAGCCTAATCTTCATTAAGACGTCCTCCTTTTCCATTGCTTTGTATGATAAAAATCATTACTACCTGTCCACAGGCTGTTAACTATCGACCACAGGAAAGAAAAAGTGCGTGTTCAGCTGAACTGTAGAGCCCCTCTTTCCTGTGACCAATAGTAAGCAACTGGTAGGAGTGTAGTCGTGATTTTTATCATACAATTCAATAGGAAAGGAGTGCCTTTAAATGACAATAAGGGTTTAATAAGAAAATTAACTCTCATAGCACTTAACTTTTAAAATATCCACCGGAAAGACTCGTAACATGATTTTAAGTTTGACCCAAATGCTTATTAATAAGCTTACTTGAATAAAGAATAGTTTGACTTTGACTTTGGAGGGAGCGTGATGGACTACTTTACATATCGAGTAAACGTTACTTGCTAACTCGGGTAAAGCACACTGATTACACTTGTTGTGATTTTGTCACCAATCACCTCTATTTTAGAGATTTAGACTCGCTTTTTCATAACGCCTGTCAATATCATAATGACAACTTGTAAATTAAAGACAATTTTCCGCATATTAAGTATGTTATTTAAATCTGAAAGGCGTTGCGGTTTTATTTCACTAAACTTTTTAAGGTGACGGCACTGATATCTACAACTACATTTTATCACCGGGTGGTATTATATCACCGGTAGCTATTCTTCCTGCGGTTGTCGATTAAGTCGACTAAGGGATTGAAATGTCGCTGACCACTAACCCCCTTATTCATAAACGTTTGTTAACTTAACAAGCCGCTAATAATTGTTTGTCCCTTTTGCTCTTATGGACACATTGTGAAGACCGAAAGGGACAAACAATTATTAGCGGCTTGTTAAGTTAACAAACGTTTATGAATAAGGGGGTAATTTATTAAAGATGGGCAGGCATGGGTGGGCACTAGGCAGCGTCATCAATATAATCATTAGTGGAGTGGACACACCACTGCGATCGCCAACCCGCTTGCCCACCGTGGCGATTATGGGCATTTACCTCCTAATGCGTCCATACTCTTAGGAAATAGGAGAGTAGACACCTTTGTCCAGCCGTGGGCTGATAATAGACTGATGATATATATATATTAAATTTGTATAAGTTTTAGTGCTTAGTATAGGGTTAAATAACTTGTGTTGTTTACCTATATTGATTTATTCCATCGACCTTATAATCGGAACACTTAAACAAAATTAAAAATAAATGCAAAGAAATCCTCACGTTACAATAACTATTTACCTATAGGTGCATAGGTAACTTGTCTTTCACCTATGAAGCCACCTTAATACCCCATATATAATACTGGATAAGAGGCTACCTATCAGATAGATCTTTCAGTGTGCGTGTCGGCGACTGTGTGTCTCAGCCACTTAGTGTTCTAAGTGGAGTACCGCAGGGATCTGTTTTATCACCAGCCCTTTTCGGAATATTCGTAACTGACTTAATAGCCCTAATAGAGTCAGAATCGTGTTTCTTCGCAGATGATGGGAAATTCTTCGCCAACCCTCTCATTTCCTCAGGCCAGCTCCAAGCGGATTTGGATCGACTAGTGGAGTGGACTTCGCAGTGGATACTCAAATTGAATGTCGCTAAATGCACGGTTCTGCACCTTGGTAAGAAAAATCCCATGGTCCAATACACGATAGGGAGCTCCCCCATTGCGGCGGTGACAAGTCAGAAGGACCTCGGTGTGACAATCACAAATAACTTGAAGTGGGCTGAGCACATAAATAATATTGTCAAAAAGGCAAATTCATTTTTATATGTCATTAAGCGCTCATTTCAATGCGTGTCAGTTGAAGTTTTTGTAAAGATTTATAAGACATATGTTCGGCCTCTTCTTGAATACGCGTTCCAGGTGTGGAGTCCGTATTTCGTCAAAGATATAGACATTTTGGAGAGTGTCCAGCGAAGAGCCACTAAAATCCCTTTTAAGCTAAAACGTCTACCGTATGAGGAGAGGCTAAAGGTTTTGAAGTTGCCCACACTTAAAGCAAGAAGAGCAAGAGGAGACCTTATTGAGTGTTTCAAGATCGTTAGCCACTGTTACAACCTCCCCGACATTCACAACATAGTCTGTATGAGAACAGTCAGCCGCGATACCCGAGGTCACAGCCTAAAAATTGTCCGTACTTCCACTAACACTAAAGCTGCATACCACTCGCTGTCTAACCGTGTTGTGGTGGCTTGGAATAGCTTACCGGACAGTGTGGTCACTGCTCCCTCAGTTAATGCTTTTAAAAACCGACTTGACAAATGGCTTTTGGACAATAAATTGGACTAATAATTTATTCGAGCTCTGTGATGTGAAGTGACTTTTGTGAAATTTACCAACTTGAACTATATATTAACTTTTTTTTTTTTTTGGACACTGTGTGACATAGGCACATCAGCTAAAAGCTGCTCGCCTATAATAAATAATAAATAATAATAATATATATTCATGATATAATTAAATTAGTACATTACGACACATGGTAAAAGGTTGTGGGTGTCCAATGGATGCGGACAGCTCACGACCGATCTTTGTGGAACTCTCTGGGGGAGGCCTATGTCCAGCAGTGGATGTCAGTTGGCTGATGATGATGATGATGATTACGACACAAGTGCGAAAAACATGAAATTCGAAACGAGTGGCGATGTTTTAAAACACGACCGATAGGCACGTGTCTCGCACGACGTTTTTTAGTACAGATGGCCCTCAGAAGTTTTGGACCTGACGTAAAATGACACACTTCTCCGCTAGAGCCTAAAAAAGGCACCATCTGTACTAAAAAACATATTATAAAATTTATTTAATTATCTTTGCTATGCTATTTTATGTTTTATGTATAAAAAAATACCATCACAATGCATTACAACTATTACAAGAACTACTCAACTTGCTCGTACTTGTAATAAATAATCTGCATAACAGACTACAAGCCGCCTCAAATAAAATTTGGACAAAACGGGACGCGAAAGTTGTTCATTTCCACCCTCGGGCAGAAAACCCGTGCCCTTACCATGAGCTGAATGTCGCGAACTTCGAAAATCGTCAATTTTGGACAGTCAAAGGCAAAATAAGGTGTACCTATAGGTACAAAATTCTCAATAATGTCCCAGCTCTAATTCTAAACTCTAAACGTCATAACATATTTTTCCTAACTAGTGCGAAAACACGTTAATTTCTCTTTTTAAGGCACTTGTTATGAAAAAAGTCGTTCGATACACGTGTAAAAACTTTTTCCTAACTACGCACTTGTTATGAAAAATATCAAAACTGTCAAAAGTTCATTCTTAGAAATCGGCAACTATAGAAGGTATCGACTGCGATGCGTTAAACTCACGCC